>BJBW01002803.1:144733-203004 GCA_004320125.1 Scolopax mira
GTGCTGGGGAGAGCTGTAGGGACAAAGCCTTGAGAGCTGCTTTCCTGCCTGGTAGGCTGGGACAACGGGACACTGTCCCTTCCTTGCTGTGGTGGTGAAATATGGGTGAATCAGACCCTGGCTGTGCACGTTCAGTTTGTAGCCGAAATAAAAACCTATGAGAGAGAGTTCCTTCTTTAAAAATAAATAAATAAATAAATGAATATTTATATATATAAAAACAAATTTCTTTTTTTCAATTTTTTTCCTGGAAACCTGGAGTGAGTTTCCTCTTTCCCCCTGATATTTACATACATTACATTATTGAATAGCTCTTGCTGTGATGCATAGGAAAACAGAGAACCCCTTCACGTCGCTGACATCCCACCTTTCACCCCCCTGCAGCATGCCATGAACTTGCCCTGAAACGTTCCATATTTTGGTCATCCCAGTGCCTGGGGGAAGCCTCAAACGCAGATTTTTAAACAGCCAAGTCAGCACCTTAACGAAGGTGATTGAGAACCCCACCAGCTCTCAGTAAGAGTCCACCTTGGTATTGCAGCCTGGGGCTGGACGGACCCAAACCAGCATCCTTTCACACCGCTCTGGGTGTATTAAATTAGCGAGCGGAGTGACAGCTGGGCAGGAGGCTGGGAACAATGAAGATAAAGTTAGCTTTCAGTGATGTGACCCTCTCCAGGCTGCACGCCAGAAGACTATAAATAATTGATGGGAGCAACCACCCCGGCCAGCACGTTAATGTACAGCGGGTTCATCCAGCCAGCGGGGCTGCAGGACCCATTACATCACCCCCCGCTCCCGGCCCGGGCTCTCCTATCAGCAATGTAATTTTACTGCTTTTAAATAATAAATTGCTCTGGGAGTTGAAAATACTCCTTCGCCCCATTCAAGCCTATTGGGGTGTGCAGCTACACAAATGAATTTCACATAGGGTAAAATAAATTTTGTATCAAGCTAAAGAAAATTTCTGGTGGGGCGAGGAGGAGCTGAGCCCCCCACGCTCTCGCCCCGGTATCGGCGACGGGGGTTTAGGGTATCAAAGGGAGGCGGTTCCAGCGCGTGACTTTTGATCTGGCTCGGTATCTGGAATGATTTTTGAAGCTTGACTTGGGGTCATTGGCTTAAGTTCACGGGTAGTTTGTGGGGGTAAAGTTCTGGGGTGTTGCAAGTCAGAAAAATCCCCTTGGCTGCGGCCGTTTCCGTGAGCGGCAGCGTGCGGGAGCTTTCACTTTCATCCGCTGCAGCTTTTGAGCGGTGAAAAAACCTTGATGTAACCCAAAACCTGATTTCTTTCCCCTAAGTCTTTAGATTAAAGTTCTGTAACCTCTGTTTATCCACATATTTGTGGGGAAAAACTACAGTGTGCTTTGACTCTTCCAGACTGTAGGGTTGGGAGGGGACACTTTTTTGATGGATCCTTGAAGCTTAAGACCCCCATTTGTGTGGGTCTTAAAGGTTTTTGATGCACAATTTAAAAAAAAATAATCGTATAACTGCTACATTAGAATCTTCAGCCATCAAAAACTGTCCAGAGGTTGGGCAGATCAGGGTGCCCTGTTCCTGTTAAGTTAGTGGTGAGTAAATGGAGAAATCCAACCAGAGAGCTGTTGGTAGGGAAGAAATGAGTGAGATTACGGAAAAGCAGGGAGCAAGAACCTGCGGTATCACAGGAGATGGCTTAATTTGTTGAAAGAAGATAAGGAATAGATTTTGGCTAAGGGTATGATTCAAGGTATGATTAAGAAACACGTTTTGACATTATAGGCCCTGGCACCAAGGGCATGCATCTGGTTGTAAAATTCTTTCTGTGATCCCTCATAAAAAAATCCTCTGCTTTGCTCAGCACTGACTATGAAGTAGAGGTTCAGGACCCTCTCCCAGGAGACATCTGTCCTGTGTGTGCATCTCACAAGTCTCAAAATCTGTGCAGGGTTACTGTGAAAACGGTGGTTTTCACACCTTCCACGGCCAGACTTAAAGAATTATTATTTCCAAATCAGGAAGTGAGCAGTGTCGCAGAGCGGCGTAAGAAAGCGTAAGCTGCTTAGGGTAGATTAAAATGACTGACCATTTAGCTATGCAATTAGATGGGGAGATGGTGTGATAAATCATGAGTAACTAGCTTACCTGTCCCATGATGTTGTTTATCTCCAGGCACGTGTGTGCCAGTTTTCATAGGATGGTTGAGCGTTTGCTTTTAAAGGCACAGGTCCCTGAAACGAGGCTGAATGTATCTGCTTTTTGTACGTTTTTCTGAGGTTTCTTACCTGTCCTTGAACATCAGGTTTTCCCTACAGTTAAGCCAGACTATTCCAGGTCTGGATCACCGCTGGGAGGTGAGGTGTCCATGTCCCATCCCTCTTGGGCTTCTCTGACACAAGGCCACAGGCTGCAAGAACCATGAGGATGCTGATATCAGCCTTTTTGTGTCTTTCTTGGGGACAGGCAGTCTTGTGTCCACTTTCCACCCAGCCAGTGCAGCCCCCACAAGCTGCCCTGCAGAGGGACCTGGCAGGAGGCAGGATGGGCTGTAGCCCAGGAAGGTGTTTTCCAGGGGTGTTGGGCTGCATCAGCTCCTCAGTGCTTCTGACAGGACCTTGTGGTCATCAGGACAAAGTCTTCAGATGATGAGGTGATGCTTCTTGCCTCCAGCTTCTGAGCATGTGTATCCCTGCAAAGGTCTGAGGTGTTACCAACACCATCCCTCCAGAGCATCACTGCTCTGAGGCCCCGCGTCCCAGGACCAGTGATTCACCAGCGCCAGGGTTCCTTCCTCCCATCCCAAGGACTCTGCCTCTCCTTCCCCTGGCTCGGCAGCATCTCCATTACCTCCCGTGGATGTACAGCTTGGCAAAAGCACTCCAAATGCTTTGAGATTTTGGCCAACTCCAGTTTGGAGAGCTGGCTGGAGAAAGGATGCTTGTATGGGAAACCAGCTCAGTAAGAGAGATCCGTACTGTTCAGCGTGTCTTCTTTGTAACAACGTGACTCTTTGAATCGATCATTTTTCTTGAGTGATGGTGACAGGTCACTTTGTGGCCAGATGAGAGCCTGGCCCTGCAGATGTGCTGGCTGTGGTGGTTCTTGTACCTGGGGGGATTGGTGGTTCTCGTGCTGAGGCATAATTTTGGGGTCTGAATTTTGTCTCTGAAATATCTGAGGTACATAAACGGTGATACTAGCTACGGAGAGGGACTTCCAAAAAAAAATAAGATAGATGATAAAGCTGCCAAACAGACATCCTAGAGATCACTGAGGCCTAAACCTCTGCTCGTGCAAGCAGAAGAAGGGGGGAAAGTAGGAGATGCTGCTGAGGAGACCCTCGGCTGGGTCCCCGCGCTGGCCGACCCCCTCCTGCACCGTCCCCTTCTCTCCCCCTGGCAGTTCCCAGAAACTTCATCCTTCCCCTGTGTCTCACCTTACCCAGCGCCCGGGGAAGGGGGCTCTGCTATTCTTAGCATCTCAGGAGAAGAGCTGCAATTTCCAGACAGACACACACAGGAGCCTTTGATGAAGGGAGCCGGGGAGTAGCCATGGCAGTCTCGCTGGAACGGGTAACCATGGATTACAGAAATTAAAGGCATAAAGCAAATAGCAGGATTATCTTTGGTGTGGTGGTTTCTCTAAGGAACAGAAAAGGCACTACCTGACTTCCACGTTTAGGTGAGGCACTGTAAATTACCTGTAGTTAAAAAATAATGCTAATTAAATTCAAATGCAATAACGATTAACACTGCTGATCTCAATTCACTGAATTTCCTCGCAACTCTAATTGACAGAGGAAAAAAAAAAACCCACCCAACCCTGTAGAGAAGAAAGGAGGGGGAATTTCTTGCTTCTGGCTCCGTGCTGCATCCTTCTTCTGATGCAGCTGTCAAGCTTGCATTTTCCGTTTCACTAGCCTTATTAATTTTTATTTTTAATGCAGGGAGCTTCACAAATAAAGACGAGCTCGATGTGCCCGGTCCCTTTGCAGCGTGCCACGGACCGGGCTCCGGGGAGCTGGCCTGCAGCGCTGCACCCAAGGGACCTCGGTAGGCAGGGGTGGCACACGGTGGGTGCTGATGCCGAGCCCCCTTCCTCCCCGGCACCCCGAGCCCCCCAGCACCTTCCTGGCCCTGCCTCCCCTCTCCTCCCTCTCCCTCCCCGGGGTGGTGGCTTAACATGGAGGCACTGCAAAGGTTTCTTTAGCCGGCCGGGTCACATCCTGCACAACAGACCTCAGAAATATGGGTCACCACGAAACAAGGAAAACAAAAAGTGTATTGTCCTCGTGTCTTACGCTGATGGCTGATTGAGGAACTCCCTAAACGGACAGTTTAAGATCTTAATGAGGTACCAAACATGAGGTAATTCAGAATATGCCCCTTTCACGCTGTCTCCTCGCCAGCGGGGGCTTCCAGAAATGGGTTCCTCCTGCGTGTTCGTGCCTGATGCTGCTTTAACTCTTCTTTACCGAGGGCATGGGCCTGGCAGCATGTCCTCGAGGCGGAGTTTGCCACGGTTCCTGCTCATAGTTCCTGCATGACTCAGTGATAAAGCCCATGAGCACATTGTTTATTTTCTTATTTACAAATAATTCTCCTAAGCTGGAGTTATTACTCATTGGCTTTACATGCAGGGTTGTAGGATGGAGCAGGTCTCCTTCGGCCTTACTTCACGCTGTGTGGGGTTATCTGCAGATTTTTCTCCAGGCTTTTTAAAATAAAATTTGGAAGAAGGATTTCTGTTAAATCCTCGTTCCTGGGAAATTTCTGAGAGTAGGCTGCAGTGGGACAATCACCAGTTGTGCTGGTAGGTGTGTAATTACACAGGTTTTGGGGAGCAGGGATGCAAACAAGTTTGCATACATTGAATTACAGGCGGTGTTTTAATAGTATGTTTTTTAGGTCTTGGCTTTAATCCAGAATTTTTTCGTGCTATTATCCTCTATTTACAGCTTTCAGAAATCAGCTGATGTCACTGCACATATGTTTAGAGCCGTTGCTAAGGTGATTAGCTCCAGAATTCAACGCCTACGCAGTCCTGATGAAAGGCTGAGAAACCGCTCGGCAGCGTCTGTTCAGAGCGGTGCATTGTCAGTTTAAACTATTAAGAACCATAAAACAATATTACCCAATTTTAGGGTAAATACGTTGGCCTTGACTGGTAATCGTGCATTAGGTTTTACAGGAACAGAGGCTTTATCTGGCACGTTCAGCTAAGTCTGAGAACATTTTTCACCCAGAAAGCGTTTAAAATTACCCAGTTCCTAATTTCTACGGGTCTGTGCAGTGTTAGAACATTTGGGGTTTCCCATGCCAGCTGGTTTGGGAGGCAGGATGTGGCAGTCCAGGGGCAGGACTTCTGTCTTGTAGCCTGTCCCATTGCTGGGTAAAATTTACAGAGCAAAACCCTGGGCTGCAGCCCCAGCGTGGTTGCTTTGCAGCCAAGGGGTTGCCCAATCTCTCTTCCCATTCACTGGGAAGGTTCAACTGGGAACTGTCCCGAGACCATCACGGTGACTGGGACACACCAGACCATATGTCTGGCTGCTTCTCAGCTGAGAAGAAATCCCTCCTGAGAGGAGACAACCACCTCCATTTCCATATTTTCCATTTTGGGTGTCCAGCTTATGGCGTGCTCCAACAGAAAGACCCTCTCTCCAGTGGGATTCAGTCCTCTCTAATAGAAATTAAAGCCATTTACCTCCCTCTCCCCTTTTAGAGAATGGTATCGAGTTGCTTTTACCAGCAAGGCTGGGATCCTGTTACCTGCTGGGCTCCTGCTTTCCGTGCAGCAGAAGAATAGCTTTTATTCATGGCGGAGAAGCCATGAAATACAATAAAGTTGCCCACAGCCTGCACCAAGAACAGGCCAACAGGTTACGTTGGTGAAAACACCTTTTCGGTTTAAGAAGGTGCATAAAATGTGTATGAAATAATCTTTTCAGCCCAAGGTACTTTGGTGTCCTTTAAAAAAAAATAAGAAGAAAAAAAATATACCATTTAAACTATGAAAAATGAGGATATGTATATGTGTTTTTTTCCCCCAGTCATCTAATGCTCAGTAAGTATCTTCAATGACAGCAAACATTCTCTTCCCTGGGAGCTCGCTGTTCTCCCACCGATTATTTTTTTTAATTTCCCTTTTTTTTTAAAGGGTACTGGCTCAGGTTTGACCTAGTTTGGCTGTCATCACACCGTGAAGCGGTGCAAGCGTTCACCTTCTGTAGCTGCCTATATGTTTGTTCTATAGGCTGTGCAAAGATAGCCACGCATGGCAAACAGCCGTATGTGAACGGCGATGCAGCCTGTGGTTTTGTGAGGGTCAGGGCTGAAAAGATGGTTCTGTTCATTCCCTTCCTGGGTCTCTGCCTCGGGGGCTCTCTCCGGGTGCAGGTGGAGGTTGGACTTGGTCAGTGGGAAGGGGAGATGTTCATCTACAGAAGTAAAACCTCATTTACAGCTCCTGTCCCCCACCTCAACGAGGAGGTTTGGCTGATGGAACGGGTGTGCCAGCACCGCTGCGAGGAGCACATCCCTGGGTAGCTAATTTTAGCATAAAATATAAATCATGTTAATGACTGATTGTGGGAGAAGCGCTTGGGTCAGGGGTGATGCAAAGGCACTTGCATCATCTGAAACACGTTTGTCCGTTCACAGGGTGAACCGGGGTCTTTTGTGGGACTTGATGAACTTAAAGGTCTTTTCCAACCTAAATGATTCTACAAAACACTCCCCTGCGTGGGTCTGGAGCGTGTTTGTGCCAGGGCCACCGTGGGGACCTTCCCTGGAGGGTGTCCCCTGTGACCTGCCCTGAGCAGCCCAGTCCATGCACTGCGGATCATTCCCCCTCCTGCTTAAATGCACCAACTCCTGTGATTTCTGCAGGGACCTTTTGTTTCAAGAAGTGACTTGGTTTGGATGAATCGGCTGGGGGTGGTTGTGGTGTCTCTGTGTGGATTCCCACATGCAGAGTCCATATCGATCCCCTTGGAGGTTTCCAATGAAGAAGGAGAGCAAACAGTTTGATGCACTCCTTCCACTGAGCCTGGCTCCCAAGCTGTCTTCAGCCCCCTTCCCTCCTCCTCCTCCTCTCCCAGCTTTCCTGTCCTGGGCTACAAAGATGTTCCCAGGGCTTTGGGAGGGTGAATAGAGGTGGCATAACCCGGCTCCCGCTCCACGGGGCCGAGAGGCCAGGAACAAAACCCAGATTATGGCCTTTCTCTGCAGAGTTGAAGGGGCCGGGAGGACATTGATATGCAGATCCTGTGTGTCGGGGGCACCACGGCAGCATTGTTTTGAAATGTCCACATGTAGGGTTCGTGAGGCGATAGAGAAAAGAAACTAAGTGAAATATTCTGTGCCAGAGCGTGGTACGGGAAACACTGCGGCGAGGTAGCAATTTTCTAATACAACCGTATTTCCAGGAGGCCTTGACTACTAAATTGTACTGCTTATATAAAATATTCACACTTTCCCAACCTTCTAATTTTCTGGGGTTCGTTTCAAGTGGATTTTTTTTTTTTTTTCCCCTGGGCTCTCCTTTTGCAGGAATGACATTTAAATGACAGTGATGTTTGGGTGACTTTGTTGTGCTGTTCTGGGGCTGGGCTAATGTGCCCAAAACCAGCAGGAGGATTGGTTGTATCTATCACCTTTTAAACGAGATGCTTGTGCTTTGCCCTCCTCCGAGAGCAGCCCAGCACCTTTGGAGCATACTGGGTTCCTTCTGCCCACCTCTTTCTGCCCACCTCTCAGCTTCTGGCACAGCAAGTGGCTTCCCAAGGGGCTGCCCATGTGGAGCAGCTCGAATGAGTATCTGTGACCCACCGACCCCATAACGCTGTAAAACATAGGGGTGAGCCCTTTACTTTGTTTTGACATAGGAACAGCAGTGTCTGCACGGTATAACAGGAAAATGCTTTCTAGACCAAAACTTGGGGTGAGCTGCAAGAGCTGGAGCCCATCTCATAACTCTCCAGAGGAAAAAGTGCTCTAAACCAGAAGGAAAGTTGGCAGGTTTGGTCGGGCCAGCCTGTCTGCTCTCAGCAAACTACTCCCTTGGAGTTGGCTGCTTTGATGTTCTTCTTTCCTTACCCAGTGAGCCCCTGCTAACAATGTTCTTGAGAACTTTGCAACCACACGGCAGCCAGGTTGCTGGGAGGATGGGCAGAGCATTCTCCACCTAAGCTGCTCTTTCAGCTGTGTGCCTGCCAGCCACAGGCTGTCACCGGAAGGTGAGAGCTTGAAGACTCAGTAAAATTAGAAAAGAGCTTTTTTTTTTTTTCTTTAAGAAAAAATAGGTGCATTGAGACGTGTTATTGTAGTGCCAGTGGCTGACCTGCCTGCTGCTCCTCGTAGTGTTGCCTGTGTGGGTGTGTGGGACCATGTTGTGCTTCATCCCCGTAGTGGTCCTGGGCTCTGGGATGAGCCAAGGGGTAGAAAGAGAATTGAAGCAGCAGAAGCCTGTGAGGCAGGTGGGGAGGAGCCCCAGGTATTCATGTAGCTGTGAATTAACCACCAACTCCTCTGGGAAAGGGAGATGGCAACTGGGTGGTAGGTTGCAGACATGGAGCTGAGTAGGTTTTGAAACCCAAGAGGTGAGTTTTGTGGGCTGGCTTTGGGAGCGAGGGGTCTGGGCAGGAGAAGTACCATCCTGTTCCTCCCCTGCAGAGCACAGGACCCCAGCGAGGGCCATCGGCTGCGGCAAAGCCAAGAGAGCCACTTGAGGGTTGGCTCCTCTGGCTCCTGGAGGCTGTTGATCTGCTGTGGCCATAGAAAAACTAAAGAAGTAACAAATAGCTGAGGTTTTAGCTTATTATATAAGAGTTTTGGGAATTGTACCTTAAATAAACGAACCAGCAAACCAACTCCTAACTCCAAAATGGCATTGTGTGTTCTGCTGTAGTGGAGAAATCTGTGGTTTCTCCCCTGCTGTGGTTTCTCCCCTGCTTCTGTTCAGGCATTGCTTGAACAGAAAGATCTGCATTTCTCAGAACTGCTGTGTCAACCACATTCCCAATATCTCCAGAAAGAGAGAAAAGTTGCACTCGTTTTGCCATTTCTAGAAAAGTCTTCTGTCTTCTCTCTTTGAAGAGGGGTGGGCTCTCGTCTGCCTTTAACCTGCTCCCGTGTTGGGGCATTTGATAGTTCCCACACTTGCTGGCCCACTGGTGTGGTCGAAGTGGGGATTTGCACGTGCAGGGGGCGCGCAGCCGTGCACCCCCTCCTGAAAATGTGAGCTTTTATTCTGGGAATCCAAATATAGTTCCATGTGATCAAGTGTTCTCACGAAGAAATCAAGTAATCCATACTTGGGACGAGTCCAGGGCTTATAATTCTTAATAGCCTTGTTCCCGAGCTCTGCAGCATGTGCTGCGCTGAATACGTTCTGGGAGTCAAGGTCTTTCCTTCTGATGGTTTAATTTGGACAATGAGCATCACTTAATAGTAGCATTTTATTACATTCGTTTCACTCTTACTTTTCAAAGAATTCTTCTGATGCATTCAGGCTCCTGCCCTTTGGATGCTAATGGACTTCTGCTGAGATTTTGTTTTTGTTATTACGTAGCAGCCAGGGCTCCCATTTGCAGGGGCCTGGTATGAAGAATGCCCTGCCCTGAGACAATGCCGCCATTCACCGGCCCTGATACAATGGGGGTGGAACAGTTAGAATGTAAATTAGTATGCAAAGCCCCATCCTAATCAATGCGTTTTGCTGGGTGTCTGTGCGCCGCTGCCTGTTCCGCTCCCGCAAAGTGCTGAGCTGTTCCTTCTGCACAGCCAGGCCAGCCTGCACGTTTCAGGGCTAAAATAAACGTGTTCCTGAATCGGGTTTTAGAAGGCAAAGAAAAAAACTCCCAGTTCACATCTTAGGCAAGATCTTCACATCTTAACCAGATGCTTAGAGCATCTGCAAAAACCGTGTTAGATGGAGCTCTATGTGATGTCCGCAGCTATTTGTGCCTGTCCTTTTTGAAGTGAAAAAGCACTACAAATAACGGTTGGTCCTTGTTTCCTCCATCTGTGTGGAGCGGAGGAACCACGCGGTGCCAGCTGATGAAGGGAGCAAAAGGGGCTCCCCTGAAACAAGCCCCTCTCACCACCCTGGTCCGGGGGCTTTATGTGGGATAGATGTTGCTCATCTTCCCAAGAGCTACAGGTAACCATTAATCTGCAGCAGATTATTTTTGCTATCTTTCATATATTCTTATAGTCCATGCACGTTGTCCCGTGTTACTGACCGTCACAAACACCTTAGCAACTACACGACAGATGTTTTTTTTGATGGCATGATGACATTTTGTCCTCTCCTGAAGTTAAGAATGACTTTTAACTTTCCTGTTCTCTAATCAGCGAGGGAATTGAGCCCCAGCAGGAGAAATCCTGTCAGAGGATCTGCAGCTGTTTGGTGGCCATGGTTGAGGAGCGGGAACCATCCCAAGATCCAGACCGAGGCAGCTCAGGGAGAACCAGAAAGGTCTGGATGCTTCAACATCCGCATCCAAATGTGTGCTCCTCCTCGTTTTGTGAGTGTCCTGGTGCTCTCATCACCCAAGGCTAGCTCACAAACATGCCCAGGAAACAAATTGTTGCTCTTCCACAATAGCCAGACCTTGAGAGAGCATTTTGGCTGTTTTTTCTGCATTGCTGTAGCAGGACAACATCTCACGTTAGAGGAATTTGCAGAAGCTTGTACCAGAGGAGGTGTAAGTCGAGACTGTACATGAAGTAAGCATAAAATGCCAGAATTTATTGCAACCTGTGCAAAGTGTTATCATCGAGAGCCCGGAACAAACCTCTGATGCGCTGGGAAATATCTGTATCTTTTATGAAAGTGGTGTATGGTTCTCCATTTGCTCCTTTGATAACACCTTTTGATCTAATGCCAGAGTAAATTAATCCATCCCAAAGTGGGGAACAGAAGACTTGGATAAATCCTTGCAGAAACAGGGAAAAATGGCTGATGGGGAAGCGTCTCCTGCGTGGCTCTAGGCAGGCAGAATGGTTTCTTCATCCAAAGGTTAGGCCCGTGATCCAGAGGAGGAGACCACAGTCATTTAATTTACTGTCGTTCATCCTAGCAGAGGGCACAGCGTAGCCACGTTTCGCTGTCACTCCAGTACCAAAATATCCCTGCTCCAGGGGGACGTGTCCCTGCCCCTGGCAGGGGGGTTGGAACAAGATGATCTTTAAGGTCCCTTCCAACCCAAACCGTTCTACAATTCCATGATCCCGTGTATCCCAGGATCACGGGGTGTGCTGGGTGCAGGAGTCCTGCAGGGTCTCAGAGCGGTGGGGTGGCTTCTCCCCGGGGCCTGGCACTGCTGAGACACTCGTATCCCAGGCTGTGTCCCTCTGCCAACTCCAGCAGGGCAGGCACGTGTGGGCCACGTGCGGCAGCTCTGGTCCCGTGGGATGGATTAGCCGAGGCCGGGTGCTCCGTGGAAACAGCTCTCCCGTGTCCGTGTCGGAACCGGCTCCGGCGCGGCACCGTGCCCCGGGGAACAGCCCCGAGCCCCACCATGGATTAGCTCAGCCTTGGATAATCTGGCCACAGAGAGAGCTGGGAGCTGGTGGCATTAGGCAACCTCTGGGCCCAGAAAAGCTTGGAATGACCTGGTGGAGCCCATAGCATCTGCTGGAGAGGGCTGGGGGGGGTGAGGCAAAGGGGGCTGGAGGCGGTGAGATGTGCCATTGCTTTCCAAAAAAAAATACCGAGATCAGGAAACGCACGGTTTGTCTTTACACCCAACTGGTGGGTACATAAAGTAAACAATTATGCTTTGTGTTGCAAAAGCCTTTTTTAATCTCTCTCAATCTCAGTCATGAGGCTCTAAGGTGAAAGGGTTTATAGAGACCGGAATGAATTGGGCCTGTCCCCTTGGGCACCAGGAAGCGGCCACCGAGCGATGCAGTCCTGGAGTAGGTGGACCGTGTGATCCAACATGCTGGGAGGTGCAGGAGGCTGCTCTGCCGCCCGGGATGGCCTCGGGAAAGGTCTGGAATATCACAGGCCCCGTGGCTGGGACAGGAAGCTCCAGAGGTCCATCTCTGGTGGCCCCTGGTACAGGGCAGCAGCCAGCGATGGAGTACCACTGGGCAGGTTTGTTAGCAAGTGGCATTTTAGCCTGTTGTAGCTGATGTCTGGCTTTAAGGAGTCTTGTTGCTCGTGCTATTTTCTGTGAAGGCTTTTTTGACCTCTGGCAAGGTACAAGTTAGCCAGGCAGTGTGGGCTGCAGACCCATGCCACCATGCTGAGCTACCTTTCTGAGACACAGCTCTTGTGAGCATCAGGACCTTGCTGGTGTCCATGGGCTAAGCCTGGGAGCACAAGAGGGTCCCAGAGCTGTGTCGAGGTGGTGCTGGCATGTGTCATCACCATCCTGCCTCTCCAGCCACTGAGAAACACAAGTCCAGGAGATGACACAGTTCAGAGGAACTCCACTGCAGAGGGATTTTCAACTTAGGCAGGCTCTGTGTTTGGCCCCAAAAATGATTGCACTTGTTGGAATGAGATGCCAAGGGGTAGGGGAAGCAAAGGTGGCTTCAGACAGTGGTTCTGACAAAAGCCATGCTCGGGAAGTGGAGCTGTGAGTGCCTGCTGTGGCACAGGGATGAGTCGATCAGAGGCAGATGATGGTAACGGTGATTTTGGTCACCCAAGTGCCCATTGATCCGGCCTTAATTCAGGATACGGTTTAGGGAACTGCTGCTGGACATCAGCAGTGGCTTTCTTGTTCTGGCTGTGACACAGGTGGCCGCCCCTCACTGCTGCCCACTGTGCTGTGGTGTGCAGGCACCTCAGAGGGAAACCAGGCTGGTGGCAGAACTGGGCATAAAAAATTGCAAAAATGTTTTAAAGCCGGATAAATTCCTTGATCTCCTTGGAAGTGAGCAGTTACATTGGAATGGCTGATGGAAAGCGGGAAGAAGCCAGAGCGGTGTTTCACGAAAACTATAGTTAATGACTATAGTTAAGGACTATCACTGGAAAGCAGATAATTGTTAAGAAAATAGGATGGGAAGTCATTAGAAAGCCTCAAAAGCATATTGAAGACTTGCTGTAGGAATTGAATATCACAGTGAGGTCCCCGCGCAGGGGGCTCTGGTAGAAGCACAGAACAGGGGAGAGGAGGCTGGAGGAGGCTTGTGCAGTTTAAAGGAGATGAATGAGAGATGCTTTGTGTCGTGTCCTCATCTCAAATGCAGAAGTATATAACGTGGGTCTGACCTTTACGAGGTGCCATGATACTGTTTGCAACCTGTGCGATGGCCCACTCACCATGATCAGCAAACTTAACTCCTCAGTAAGATTATTCTTTTAAGGTATTTAAGACTTGTTAATGGACATAGATTTACAGGGTAGCCATCAGAGGTGAGTAGGGAAACCAGGACACTTCTTTCTTTTGCCTTTTGTTATATGGGACAATTTAGCACTGAAAAAAAAAGTAAAACCTATGGAACTCAGAGACAGAAAATTTCAGAGTAGTGAAGAGTTTTAGGGTTTGCTGAAATTAGTATCTAATGCCACTTTTTATAAAACACTGCCAGGTATAATTTCTACTTTCCAGCTGTCCCTCTGAACCTGAGCCTGCCGTGACCTCTCGGGAAGGAACTGCGTTTCAGAGCACGCAGTGGGTAATTGCCAGTAGAGTTTTCCTTGCTGTTTGTCTCTTGGACTTCATGGAAGTGTTTTCCTTGCTGTTGTTGCATAGAAGGTGGGTTTGGTGGGGACCACCAGTCAGTGAAGCCCCACCATGTCCTGTGGGAGCTGGTGGGAATGGGCAGGGCTGGAGATACTTCTTGACTCCAGTGTTTCTGTCCCTGTTGGCTCGGAGCACGCCTGCCCCAGCTCGTTACCTGGGGTAGAGATAGACTTTACCCCTACAGTACTGAGGTGTTAGCATTTTCCCTTGAATTTTAAATAAATTGCTCCATGTGCCGGCTTTGGTTGTGACTCACACCCTTGGGCTGATGGCAGCAGTGTGTTTAACTTGCACTAAAACGAGGGCAACGCTCATCTTAAGACTTGAGTAACTAAAAGTGTAAAAAAATAAGGATGGGAGAGAAAAACCAGCTGGGTGAAGTGCCCTGATCCCGCGACTCCCATCCCTCCATCCCGGCTGCAGCAAGTGGGCTGGGAGGTTGGAGAGCCTGTTTCCAGCTCTGGGCCGGCACACCCACGCACACCTATGGACAATATATTATGGTCCATCAGAACTGGAAACAGGTGCTTTCTACCATTAGAAATTCAGAAAATTGCCACCTTTGTGCCATAAGGGTCTTGTCTCTGCGCTCTATGAAGCGTTTATTGTGCCTTTGAAATGGGAGTGGAAATGGTGTTGTGGATGATCTTTGATTCCACATTGACTTAGACTATGGAAAACTGTACTGCTGATGTTTTAATTTAAAAAAAAAAAAAAGCAATCTGGATTAAATGTGCTGGTTCAAGCTATTCTTGTAAAACCATGTGGCCACTTATGTCTCCAGTGGGAGGGGGATGTGCAGAGCAGTAATGGGAAATCTGTTCTGGGAGGTCTGAGGGGAGGGGGGGGAGGGAAGGAGAAGATAAAACACAAACCCAGAGAACTAGTGCCAAAGGAATGGGTGACTTGACTTCAAATCCTTGCACTACTACCTAGTGAAAATAGGTTGTGACAGTGTATGGGTCCTACAGAAATGGCTTGGAAATAGAGGGGGACATGAAACTACCCTTGGGTTTGGTCAGTGGAGACCTTGATCTTCTGTACAGAGGGGCAGTGAGATGTGGTGATGTGACATGAGTGTATAGGTCCCATGTTGAGCTGCTTCTTCTCCTTGCTCATTAGTGGTCTCTGGTGGGGCAGGAGGATAAGGAAGGCTGGGGAAGCCCTTGAAGGTCACTGCGCTCCTGAAGCTCTTCAGGGTAATCTGACTTGCAGAGCAGCGCGCCAAGCCCGTCAGCCATTAGGAGAACATGAAAGAATTTCAGTGTGGATCTATTTATATTGATATTCTCAAAAACATGATGAGTAAAAAGCTTTTGGAGTCACTGGGGAGTTCAAGTTGGGTAGATACGGAGCCTGCACTTCCCTTCCAAAAAGAATAGTAAGGAAGGGACGACTGGAGCGTCATGGACTGAGGAGCTTTGGTGAACCACCCAGCAGGGAGGGAGGCTGCACTGGGACACGGGGATGGGCCAGGAGAGCCTGGCTTGGGTCTGAGTTGCTGGCGAGGGCTGCTCCATCCCGAGGCTGTGTCTGCTGGGAGCTGAGCGCTCCCCGAGAGCAGGTTTGTTCAGGAGCTGCCTCCAAACCAGGCTCTGACTAATTCAGCTGGAGCCGGGGTGCGTGTGTGCAGGCACGGGGTGCTGATGCCAGGCTGGGCTTTAAAACCCGGCTGCGTTATTACCTACCTGGAAAAACATCTCAGCTTATTACTGTGAGGTCCCTTATAAAACAACACTCGCACAACAGTCTTTTTAAAGTGAAAATTGAGCTGCTGCAGCAACCGACGCATCCTGAAATCCCTGACAACTGCCTTGTAAAGTAATCTTAAAGCCTATCTGTCTTGACAGTGCCTCTTAATGGCTTACTAATAATGCTTTAAGATTTGCTGGAGCTCTGCCACAGTCCTGCTGTAGGTTTGTAGTGGTCTAGTGTGCTCTCCTCCAAGCAGAGATCCTCTCAGCTTTCCACGATGAAGGCAAATTCTCCCAAACCAGGCACCTTAGAAGGTGTTTTCCAAGTGCCCTGTTCCATGGAGGCAGCCGGAACGGGCTGGGAGGAATCTCTGGCTCCTGGCAGAGAATGGTTGGACTCAATGATCTCAGAAGTCCTTTCCAACCATGAAGATATTCTGTGTGGTGTACATACAGGGGGACCTTCTGTTGTGGCAGAGCCGTGGGTTCATTATCATCTATAGCCATTTTGTCATGGGTGAGAGATTAATAAAGGGAATCACAGGAATTCCACAAGGAAGAATTCCAGCTCCATAAACACGGTGTGGGTTTTGTACCTGTCGGTATGGGGAAGGGGACGTGCAGTGCTGGGGTAAACGATCGTGTGCTACGGGGTATTAAATCTCAGCTTTTGCTCTCCAGCGTGTGTGTGGGTGGGAGGGGGATTACTGGTACAGACCAGCATCATTGGTCTGTTGTACCAGTACAGACTGGTAGACAACAGACCGCTGAGCTGAAGGATGTTTTTAATCTAAAATAAAATAGCAACCAGAACACTCAGTGCATACCTGGGCCTTAGTCATCACCAAAGAAGGTTTCGTGCACGATCCCAATGGCTCTGCCGAAGGGGTGGGCGCCTCCGGAGGGTTTGCCGGGGGCGGGGGGAGAGGAGAGACCTCAAAGCAAAAGCGACTGGAAGTGAAGGGCTTTGCTGGTGAATGGTCAGTTTTACTTGGTAAACATTTGGGAGGCCGTGTAGGTTCAGCCAAGCAAATGAAGAATCCTTGGGCTAAACAGGGAACAAAATGCAGCACAAGGCTGGGTTTTCTATTTAAAAAGGACTGACGTGCTGTATGCTCTAGCAAACGGGCAAGTGCCAGGCTCTCCTCTGTGGCCAGCCTTTCCTCCCACTGGCCCCAGGGTTAACTTATGCCGTGTTAATAATTACCAGAATGTACTTTCGGGCAGGTTATTTGTTTTCCCTCCTCATGATGTGCAAGAGCGGATAATGAAATTAATTTGCACACTTGGTGAGTTTGCAAAGCTGGGTTTCAGCCACGTTGCCACGATACTGTGCGGGTGCCGGCGGGTGCCCGGGGCCAGTGTTTGCACAGCCGGGCCAGCGGGCTCCTATCGCGGGTAAACAGAGCTCGGAGGGGAGATGGGATGTACCCAGCCATGAGAAATGCTCTCTCCCAAGCCAGCCCGGAGCGTGCGGGCTGTAAAACCCCTTTCTGATGCAGAGTGTTTAACTCTGCTGATGCCAATCAGTTAAGCTGGTAAACGGATGAAGGAAGCCCTGAAATTCCGGCGTTGCTCCTGCAGATGGTGGAGCTCAGAGTTGTGGCCTCACAGGCAGCTGAGGAGGCCACTGGTGAACTCAGATGTCACGTTATACCCTTGTTTTTAAGTAATGAGTCCCATATCCTCCAGCTTGAGGTTTGTGGCACGCAGACTAGAGTGTTTTCTGGGAGTGCTGGGCAGTTTTCTGGTCCTCAGAGCAGGCTGTTTTCGGGTAGGAGCTTGCTGGTAAGGCTGTGTGGTCTGTGGGAAGCTCTGGGAAGGTGACAGGGCTTCAGCCTGCGGAGGGTGGGAACTTCAGCTCTTGGTGTTTTCCATCTCCCTTGCCCTTATGCTTGGCTGGGGGGGGAACAGCAGCCATAGACCTGGTCGTGCCGTTTTCTGCTCCCTAATTCACTGCACAGGTACCTGTGCTAAGGACCGAGCACAAAGCACCAATACTGTCCAAGTCCAACCCTCCTGTCCTGCTCTCCAGTCCCCTCGGCACTGTCTCCTGGTGCAGGTGGGCACAGGTTTGTCGAGCTGGCTACCACTGCACAGCCTGGGGCTTGTGAGAAGGTTCAGTCCTTGCATCACGGAGACAGAAGCCGGTCGTGCTCACCTCTCGAGGCCGCGGCTCGCAGGTGGTGTGGTGCTTGGTGGGGTGTTACCAGGAAGACCTAAACTATCTCCTTTGCCTGCTGTGATCCTGCTGAGAGCACGTGTGCTGTCTGCCAGGTGCCAGCCACGTCAGGCTGGTGCAGACCTCGGGGAGCAGGTATAAATAGTACCACTCCGGTTGTACCATTCCTACCTGTATCCTAATGATTTATGCTCCAAGCCTTGGCTCCACAGGTCCCTTAATGTATTATTTTGATCTGTTTGCAGACTGGCTTTGGGCTGCTCTTGGGGAAGAGTCTACCTTTTGCTCCTGGCTTTTCTTTTTCTCCCTTGGGGTCAATAAGCCTGACTTTGATCCCTCCCTTCTCCAGATTTTCTACCGAGCGCCGTTTTGTCGCATCGGGCTGCTCAGCCCGGGGGAGGCAGGCGAATCCAGCACGCAGCTGGGAGACAGACCTTTCTTTTTTAAGGAAGACAAGGAGGCGGCAGAGAATCTGGTTTTCTTCCCCCAACTTGCCACACATATGTTTTGTCTGAACGTTGCCTTTTCAAAGATGCTGGGGCTCCTGGGCGAGCCGTGGTGGGGACGTGCCGCAGTGACGGGGACATCTGTGGAGCCTCACGCTTCCCAAGGTGGCACGTGTCTGGTCACAGCCCCAAGTACTCTTCACTGGTTTCTTGTTGAAGCAATAGCTTTATAACAAATTGTCTTACAAGAGGCATCATTTACTTCTTATTTAATTAGGCCCAAAGTCAGGAGGGGCTCTCAATTTTATTTTTCAAGGGTGGGAACACATGTCCTTATGGAAATGATCTGTTAAAGCAGGCCCGTTTTTACAGCTCTCCATCACTCCTGCTCTGATGACACGTTCAACAATAGCTTTGGAGAGAAAATTTAATTCCTCCTATCCAAGAATATATTCGTTTTGGTAAATGCATTCCTATGTCTTTATATACAATAGATCACCTTGAAAAGCGCTGTAATTTGGGAGACGGAGATGGAGGAAGAGGAGAGGAAGGTTGCAGATTTGTAGAGAATTAACCTTGATTTGGTTCTTGGCAACGCAGCAGCAGGGCTATGTTGTGCCCAAACCTTTCCTGCCGTCCCCTGGAAGAGGATGGCTGCTTTATGCTTTATACTTACGTATTTACAGCCGGGGTCCTTGGCAGTGTGCTGAGCCAGGCAGGGGCATCCTGGCAGCCGCACAGCCGTGGGCAGGGACCCTGCTGGTGCCCACGGCACAGTTTACTGGACCAGGAATGGAAAAAACAGGGAATTTGGCTTCTGAAACAAGGCGGGCAGAAGCGAGGAAGGGAACATCGGTGCTTCTCCCTGTGTGAGAGAAGGGCAGAGGGCATGGAGTTTGCTTGGAGAAACTCAATGCTTCGTTTTATCCCGCAGAGCCCCACGGAAGCCACAGCAAGCTTTTTTTTTTTTTTTTTTTTTCCCTGTCGTACAGCTTGTTAAATAGCAGCGTGGCGGTGGGCTGTCGTCAGCAGAGCTACAGAACGGAGCTCTGCTTCCAAGCTTTGGGCTGAAATAATCTGGGAAATCCACCCTTCTTATCAGCGTGTCGGGACCGGGGGAGCCACGGCGTTTTTTTTCAGTAGTAGTGAAAAGTGTGGTGACAGTTTTGCTGGGAGGGGGAAGCGGCTGGGAGGAAGCATTCACAGTTCCAGACCGTGCGTGGAGCCGGCTCGGAGAGCGTCGCCGTGTGTGTGGCTGCCCTGCAGCCCAGAAATCTGCACACCAGACCTTCCTCTCCCCCTTCCTCCCTGCCCGCGCCGCCACACAGCCCTCCGAAACCCACAGAAGCCTTTCCCTCTTCGTAGCCCGGTCGTTGCCCACCGTTGGCTTCGTGCCGTGCGTGGTCCATGGTGCGTGGTGTGGTTGCGAGAAAGGCTTCCCTGTCTGACTTCTGGCAGAAAACTGAAACTTTACACATCCTTGACTTCCCCCCCTCCACCCCAAGTTCCTTTCGTGCTTGCAGACTTCCCAGTCCCAGACGTGAGCTATGAATCAGTCTTTTCCATATCTTGAGGGAGAACGTCACATGAGTTTGGTGTTTTGCTGGAAGTACAATGGATTTGCAGCTTTGATGCTTTGTCCCTCGCTGGATTCTTGGTGGTGGATCTGGCTGCTGCACCTCGTGGTGGACAGTGACGCCTGCAAGTGCTGAAGGTGGGAGGTCTGTCTGCTTACAGCCCTGGGTTCATTACTGGAGAAGGAAACTCCTTCAGAGCAGAAGCTAATTTAGGTGCCTTGGGTATTCTCCGGATGTGGATCTGCTGCTGTGGTGTTTTGGGGTTTAGGAGGCTGGTTTTCTGAAGCCCAATGTCAGAAGTCCCATGAGTGAAGCCTGGGTGGTGTTCTGGCACTGTCTGTGGGAGAGGGCCTCCCGCTCACCTACTCCACCTGCTCCAAGGCAGGTTCTTGCCAACGCTTGGTCGGGGGTATTATCCTTCCTGTGTGTTTCCAGTATTGGGCGGTGAATAAAACTTTGAGCGATGTGTTAATAGAAGGTTTGGAGGCTGATGGGGCATTTCTAATGTGAGCCCTGTATAACTAAAGTCTGCTGGTTAGTTTGGGAAATCAGAGCATCCGAGCTTCCTCTGTCTTCCTTCCCATCTCTGCTGGAATGATCCTTAATGATTCTGGGGTTTTCTGCTTTTGTGGATTTTTTTTTTTTTAACGTTCATCTCTATTCAGTACTTGCCCTGTCATTAAATGACAAGGGCATAAAAAGCTGCCAGTAGTATCAAACAAATACCAGTTTTGATGCAAAGTGGTTTGTATATAGGTAGAACATCGGTCTCAAACCCACTGTCCTCAGGAGAAAGAGAAGAGAGCCAAAATGAAACTCCTGGGTTTGCAGACCCCAAATTATGAGTAAATCATAAGTTGTGTGTTTGCTTTTTCCTAAAAAAAAAAAAAAAAAAAAAAGACATGATGCTTTCAGGATCCCTGCCTGGAAAGTTGTGTGAGATTTGTGTTGTCACCTAGTGCCTAAATTCACCAAAATATTCCTGAGGTTCCCACGCTTGGAGGAAGCTTTGTGTGTTTGCAGTGGGCACGGGGACGCGGGGACGGGGAGGGAGAGACCGGGAAGAATTGTGCAAGAGGGAGGAAGAGAAATGTTTTGCTGAGATTACCATGGTCTTTCATGCTCACAGCTGGGAGAAGATGTTACTTGGCTGTTGCGACATCGTGGGCTAAACACGAGTTTAAACGTGGACATCCTGAAGGATTTGTTGAAATCTGCCAAGGCTCAAGAAGGGTTTTCATGAGGGTGTCACTGGTGTCCACGCAGCCCATGGTACCTGAGGCTGGTCCTGGCAGACCCCAAGCTGAAGGTCTCCTCAGCTTGAAGGGTCCTGCTAGAGTGGCTGTGGCACCTTTTGCAAGATATTTTTGGTTTCTTTATTTCTCATGTAATTAACATGGTTGGTCATCATCTCCTCTTGGGTTTAAGGGCTTAAGTCATGCAGTTTTTTGTAGTAAAAGCTGTTTTTTTGTCTGAAGCACTGGAGCAAAAGTCTCATTTAGGGTTTTGCTGCAGTTTGTATGTACATTAGATACATGTGTGTACTTGTTCGTGCAGGTGTGTGCGTGTACATAAGTATATACAGAAATGTACACGCAGAATATGTAGTACTTAATTAATTAAAGCAGCCCAGACTCACAGGGCCGGGTCTGAGTTCGCTGGTAGAACCTCTCTGCTGCGCCCCAGCCCAGCTGCGTCACATCAGTGAGGACTCCCGAGTTCCTGAGGTGAACAAGACACGAAGTTATTGGGGATTTAGCTGCATAACAGAGATGCCTGTGCTAATTTAGATGGCCTGAAATAAGCACAAATGCATTCTCCTTTCTCTTGCCTTCCTGAGCCTTCCCTCTCTGCAGCTAAAGCAGCAGATGGGGCTTGCAGGAGCCGACGCGAGCTTTCTGTAGGGATGGTGTTTGCCCCACAGCCTCCGCTTGGGACGAGTCACCGGTGCCAGGAATGGGAAGGTGTAAAGATGGAAAGTGCACAGGTGGGGAGCATGGAGGAGCCTCATCCCGGCCGAGGACGGGGCCAGTCGTGCCAGCAGACCCTGCCATCTTCTCGCACCGGGGTCCCCGGGCTGCTGGCGAGACGGTGGGGTGGGTGACGCAGCTCGCTGCCAGGGCACCGTCACTCGCTGCTGCTTCATCTGTTGCCCTTTTCCTTCGCTGAGATTTAGTCGGCATCAAATCAAGGACACCAACGGTCAGGAATCGTCTGTGCTGACATGTTGCTCCGTCTTGAAAATCGGGCCCAGCTCGTTTTTGGGGTTTGGCTGATGTTCACGAAGCCCTCGAGCTGCGCTTCAGCAGAGCAAACCGCAGCGAGCCAGAGCCGTAGCTCCCTGCTGGGCACAGGGGAGGGCAGAGCCTGGCTCCCCACACCATCCTGGGAACGCAGCGGGATTGTGCAGATTTGTGCTGTTCAGATTTTGCCAGAATAAAGCAGCTCTGGTGAATCCTCACCTTCCCCCGCTGGTGGGACCTCCAGGACAGGCTCCTGCCATTGGATGAACCATGGAGTCTTGCCCCCCTGGGTGCAGGGAAAGGCTTTGCACTCCTCGTACCTCTCAGCCCAAGCATTTTTTTCCTCTTTTCTGTGTGTAGGGTAGTTGGGGCTGCACTTCTTCCTTTTAAACGCACATGACACGCGATGCACCGTGCAGTCTGCTTAAAGTTAGCATTGCCCATCACTCTGCAGTTGCACAGCACGGCTTTGGGGTCGCTCCTGGGGATGTACTAAATTAGGGAAATATTCTCCCTCCCATACGCGGCAGCAGCGGGAATATCCCAGTGGAGTTCATCCCTGTTTTAAGGAGATGGATGCGCGAGAAGTCGGGTGGATGATCGTGTTGGCAGCTCTTTCCCGGTTGAAGGGGAGAGGAGATGGACGAAGCACGGTGTCCTCCCTCTCTGGCAGGTTTGGAGCCGGCCATCCGGAGCCATCCTGCAATTCCACCGGGAGGGCAACGGTGTCGTAATCGGCTCTTCCACTCTGAGTAACCGTGGTTGCAGGGCCCGGCTGCTCCAAGGGTTTCCTCATCGCAGCTGATCCCGCTCCCAGACCGCAGCTCGGAGAACCGACTGAAACAACAATTTTGTAACCTTGGCCAGAAACCAGATAATCAGCGGCATCCAGAAATGTAGCAATATCAAGAGGCAGCTGCATATAGATAATTGAGGGAAGGGTTTGTGGGAAAAACTGCTCCCGGAGAAACCGCACCGGCAGCGTGGCTGTTCGTGGTTGCAGGGTACTGTCAGGGCTCGCTTTTATTTCGGCCTTCATATATCCCAGGAACGGTCCCAGCTGGAATATTCTCAATCACAGGGTAGTTGGGCAGAAATTGCCAAATATAATCTCGTTGAATAGTAGCACTTCGTGTAGTAGAAATACTTAAGAGTTGTCGTCAGAATTTGAGGCCGTTGCCTGGTCTTCAGATGCTGGGGCAGGAAACGGCACTCGCAGGTTACACCCGTGGGGTTTAAATGTGCCCCTGTCAGCAGGGATGGCTTCCTGTAGCCAGACATGGCTAGAGAACCCCTGAGGAGTTGGAGTTTGATGGTGCCCAGCGAGGTCTTGAGCATCACCTTGACTGTGGTCCTTGAGGTGGGTGTGTGTCCACACCCCCAAAGGGCTCGTCAGGCTGAGCTTCTCCCTTGCGTTGTTCTCTGTGGGTCCTAATGAACACCGGGAAGGGACATCTGTTTCCCAAATGAGTGAAATACTAATAACTGCGTTAATTCATGTTTCTAATTCTATTTGGCTGGTGCGTGTTGGAGAAAGTGAGCGAGCCTTGCCTGAGCCCCACGCAAATACATCCAGATGGGAGTAGTTACGGGCGTATCAGGAGGTCAGGAAGCACTTGTGGGTTAAGGAGAAATAAATATTTGAGAAAGGCGGAAGAAAGGGCTGTTGTTGTGGCAATAATTTTGAGAACAGGAGAGGAGTAGCCACGCAAAGAGGTGAAGAAAGGTGGTTCATCTTTAAGAACTCCTGATAAAGAGCAGCATCCTCCTTCAAAAATCAAGAACAAAAAGATCCCCAGGGGAAAGAAGGACCATGTTTAGTTGAAGGTGAGGGGAAGATGGAGCTGTGAAACTGGGGTGACCCTGGATGTGACAGCAGGCAAGTGTCTGCGTTCAGAGCAGGGACATGCAGAGATGTCTCCATTTCCCTTGGTTTGGTAATGGCTGTAAGAATTAGCACCTCGTGCTGCACTATCTCATTAATAGCTAATCTCTGTGATTGCCTTTTGTGAGGCTGCTGAATGAAACACACCTGTGTTTGCCCTGCTGGCCTCCAGGCCTCCTGCTGCTCTTGGGTTTATGTACCCATGGTGGAAAAAGATGGACTTCACTCTTCCGGAGCCCAGCTGGAGCACAAAGAACAATTGTTCCTTGTTCCCCAAGGCGCAGGTCCCGCTGGGACACACGGGCAATTTTAGGTACTAATCCTGAGGTTTTTTTACCTAACAGGTAAAGGAAAAGCTGGTGAAGAGCAGGCCTTTGATGCTGGGAGCATGTTCATGAACCAGGACTAAACAGGATGCACGTGGGCAGTGCTGGGTTGGAGTGATGGTGGCTTTTTTGAACAGGCGACCTGTTAGTGATATACACTGTGATTTTAGTGCCGACTCAGCAGATCCCACCATCCCGCACAGCTTGGAGATGGTCTTCTCTGGGGTGGCAAACATATCAGCAGGGTGATGGAGAAGGGCATGGTTCAGCATGTTGAAAGATCTGAACTTCTGTTTTATTCCCCACGTTTTCCAGCGCGAGGGGTGAGGGATTGAATTCTGGATGTGATGTGTGTGAGTTGTTATTTTAAGGCAGTTTTCATAAGATTTGAGGACGCTTATTTTTCTGGGACAGGGCCCTCTTGAGAAAGGAGCCTGAGGTTTTAAAATTTTCACGTTAGGATGGGACTTGTTCATATTCCAACCTTTTCAGACCAAACAAATGTGTTGGATTTGTGCAAATAACGTCTGCGCCTCTAATTACCATCCTTGCACTGGAGTTTGTTGTTTTTTTTTTGTAACGGGTAAGAGCCTCCAGCCAGCTTTCTTCTTATTGTCTGGCATTTAAAGAAATCTGCACAATCTCTTTTACTCCAAGCTGGCAGGGGATGGGCGGGCTCCAACGCACAGATCTTGGGCATGAGCTCATTTGTTGTGGCTTCAGATAGAGATGGCAGGAGCTGGGCTGGTTTGCGGCGGGAGCTGTGGGAGGGTTGGAGGGACGGGACAGAGCCTGTGGTGTGGAGCAGAGCTCTCCAGAGCTGTCTCTCCACCTTGGATGTACATCTGAAAGCGTTGTAGGACTTCAGTGCTGTTTGCATTTTCTCTTGTCACAGACAGGGACACTGCTCGCTGTGCCCATAGGGACAGTTGGGACCCAAGGGATAGGGTCTGTTGGGTTTGTGATGGAGGATTCTCCTCTCCTGTCAGGCACGGTGTTGGTGTCGGTGCTGAGAGGGGTCTCCAGCCATGTACATCTATGCCCATCCCCATTTGTCTGTTGCCCTTGCTGGGAGCTCAGTGGTAACTAATGGGCGCAACTGGTCCCCCACTGTCTCCCAGACAGCCCAGTGGGACTGAGCATGGAGCCAGCAGAGCTCTCCTTCTCCTCTTCTTCCTCCTGTACCTCCAAGGGACACATGACTTCCTCCCTCCTTCCTTTCCCATCTCTTTTGGGACCATTGCCTTTTGAGGTCCTCCACAGAAATGTTTGGTCTCAGTGTGTGGCTTTGGCTCGGCATGCCCTGGGTGAAATAAAAGCCATTTTCAACTGGTTCCTCGCCCCAGCAAGGGGAGAGGAGAGGGTGGTGGGTGGGTGTGCCCAACTGGGGCTGGCCCTCCAGAGCCCTCCCATTCCCACCAGCCTCACTGGGCAGAGCTCCAGACCCGCTCCTGGTCGTGCCCCCAACAGTCTTGGATCTCCACCCTCCGGGAGAGTGCTCAGGGGTGCTGTGGGGGTCCTCACCCCCTCGGCAGGAGCAGGGACAGCCCTTCTCCCCACCGCACAGGGTGACCAGGCTGGCTGTTGTGTCCGCTTTTCCAGCTTTCTCCCTGCAGGCAAAGTCGTGTGTGCAATGCTCCAGGAGCTGGGACCACCATGGCCAGCCATCCCAAACCGGTGGGAGATGCTATGTCCAGTCTGGCTGAATCCCAAGGCTTTTTCTTCCCTCTCCATAGCTTTTTCCCAAAGAGAAGTCAGGGGTCTGCTGCCGGCCGGGCCGGGGGCTGGCATATGTGGGGACGGTGTCGCACGCAGCCGGGGCTGGCTACTGGCCAGGGGCAAACGGCTCCTTTGTTTTCCCGGGAGAAGTGTGAGGGATTATATTCTGTTGAGCTCCCTCGGTCTCCCACTTCTTATTGTGTGGCAGACGCGTAATCATCCAGTTCAAGGAGCTTAGTTAATTGTTTACAAAATAGGAAGGGTGCTGATCGTCTCCTGGTAAGGGAGGTGAGGTTGGGAAGGGGTGTTCGTGGAAAAGGGAGGGGGGGGGGTGGCTCATCTAGCTCCCAGATTAGGAGGGATTGAAGACAAATTATAATTCTACAGCCTGGGATTTGCCACTTCGAAATGCTTGGCCGTGGCTCCCGCGGGCTGGGGTGTAGCTCTTCCAAACTGGGAATTCGTTACCTCCCCTCTGACTCTTTTATTAAACGGGCTTAAAAATGAAACGAGAAGACTGCGAGCCTTGTTGGTAATTGTTGTGCAAATGTAATACTCCCTCCAAGCTGTTAACCAGGCCAGTGCTCTGTTTACACGGCGAGGCAGCCAGCTTTCCAAGTGTAATGAGTCAGCTAGATGAACAGAAGGGGCGCAGAATTAATCTGGCATCCGTCTGGCCTTTTCTCAGTTAAACAGGTTTTCGAAGCTCCACGTGAATAGGTACCTACCCCGGTTACAAACAGCCACAAAGACATGGGGAGTGGGGCAGAATATATATATGGGGTTTTTTAATATATTTTTTTTCTTTGGAGAATAAATTGACAGCGTTGCAGGCTGTGAAACGGTTTTAGCGAGGCACTGGAAATGCAGTGGTTTTTAATCTTTTTTGGCTGTTGGTGGCCGGGAGCGGAGCGTGCCCTGGTCCCAGTCGTGCTGGTCCCCAGACTCGTGACCGGCATCGTTGAAGCTGCTTGTTTTTAATAGCCTTTGCAAAACCCAAATAAATTTCCCTTGCCTGGCACGTCAGCTGAATTTTCATCTCTTAGATTTGCAGGGAATATTGAAGTGATTCTGTTCAGGTGACCGACTCCGTGGCCTCCACACTGACCCAGTGCTCCTGTTGCCTCCTGCTTCCTCCCAGGCACAGGCTGCTTTCTCCTTTATCTGCACCTTAAAAAGCACCAGTAGGTGAAACCAAGGGGAAAAAAATTCTTAAACTGTACAAATTGGTTAATGATGGCTGACAGAGTGAGGTTCCTGAGGCTGTAAATGGCTGAAGCTGCTTCTGGTGGAAGCGGTTGTGGTGCCTGGCACCCCGCTGATGTGCAGCATTGAGGGGACACCTTGAGCTCTGGAGTGATGCCTTTGGTGAAGCATCACCAGCACCAGGAGAGCCAGGCTGCTGGGAAACTGACATCTGACGATCAGAGGGATGGAGCACCTCTCCTATGAAGACAGGCTGAGAGAGCTGGGGTTGTTCAGCCTGGAGAAGAGAAGGCTCCAGGGAGACCTTACAGCCCCTTCCAATATCTGAAGGGAGCTCCAGGAGAGCTGGGGAGGGACTCTTTGTCAGGAAGTGCAGTGACAGGACAAGGGGGAATGGTTTTAAATTGGAAGAGGGGAGATTTAGATTAGACATCAGAAAGAAATTCTTTGCTGTGAGGGAGGTGAGACACTGGAACAGGTTGCCCAGAGAAGCTGTGGATGCCCCATCCCTGGAGGGGTTCAAGGCTGGATGGGGCTTTGAGCAACCTGGTCTTGTAGAGGTGTCCCTGGCTATGGCAGAGGGGTTGGAACTTGATGATCTTTAAGGTCCCTTCCAACTCTAACCATTCTATGATCTGGCTAGCCACTGAACCCCTGGCTGGGTGTGTGGGAGCACAGAGGCTGGGGCTGCTCGCTCTTGGCTTCAGGTTTTGCGAGCTCCAGCCTCTCCCTGCCCTGCTGAGTGTGCCTGGGTTCGGCCGAGCTGCCTTTTTAAGGTGGTGTTTTCAGTCAGTCCTTGTGGTGCTTGAACTTTGGCACTTGTGCTGGGCTGCGGGCCCTTCAAATGATGAAGAGCAGAAATTTGGAAACTCTAACAGAAGATTTTCTATTTTCTCTTTATGGGCATGCTGGGTGGGCAGACTGAATTTCCTACACTTTCCCCTCTGTTTTTGCTTCCCATCTGCAACGATGAGGAGGGCTGATGAGCCTGTCCTTTCCTGCTCTCACATCCAAAAGGAAAGGCCTGGGGGCTCCTGTCTGGGGGTCCCAAAACTCAGCGCAGCAGCTTGTCTTTGCGTCAAGCAAGGGGACATAAAGTTGCCTTGGTCCCCAAAGCCTCCATTCCTAAAGACAGGTAACTGTCCTCCCGCATCCCAGGCAGAGCAGCTGGGACAGGGGGTTAGCCACGTTGGAAAGCACAGTCTCCCACTGAAAATGCCAGTGCTGGGATGTCTGAGCACTGCCTGTGTGTGGTGCTTTGGTCTGGGGATCTGTGCTGCTGCAGGGCTGGGATGGGGCCTCTGAATCACATTTTTATTAAAAAAAAAAAAAAAAACCCACAAAGGGCCCTAAAGCCTCTGAAGCGTAAATGAAGCATTTAAATTATGAAGGGATTTCCAGGGAACTTCTAAAACACAAGGCTGATGAAGGCACCACTCTCACATTCCTCCAGTCTTTAACCCCTTGTCCTGCCTTGGCCACCCCAGGTGCAGGGACCCAGCACCCAGTGAGATGGTGATGAGTTCTCCTGGTGCTGCCCAGGACGGGGTGCACAGTCCACGCTGCTCCGTCCCCCAGCCCTGAGCAGGCAGGAGGCTCCCTCTCCCTCTCCTCTCCCTCTCCTCTCCCTCTCTCTTCTCTCCTCTGTTTTCTTTCTCTCTCCCCGCCCACAGAATTCCCATCTTGTGATGGAGCGCTGCATGACTTTGTTCCTGGACAATTTCCTGCAATTGTAGCTCTGCAGAAACCCGGCCGCTATTATAAGAAGTTAATGGGTGCAATGTGTAGTGTTGTCAGGTGGCAATTAGCTGGGGAAAGAGTTTTCGAATGGTGCCTGTTTATGCCGTTTCAGCGTAAGTACAACGAGACCTTTGCTGTAGGGATTGATGTGGGTCACTTCTCGGAGATATACTGTTGCACAGATGCTTTTTAGCCTCTGGTCTCGGGAGAGGAGATATTTTTGTTCACCTAAAAAGGCCTTGGCTCCAGCCAGTATTTCTGATCCCTGTTACAGCTCGTGCTTTGCTGTATTTCAGATGCCAGTTGTCTTTTCAGCCCTGTAACCAGGCAACCCATGGCAGGAGCAGGGAGAGCTTTGTTATTCTCCAAATTGTCTTACCTAGGCCTGGGTGGCAGCGCCGGTGCCAGGGTGAGGGACGTGTGACAAACCCCTCCGGGACCACTGTGCCCCCTTGGCATGTTCTGGTCTTGTCTCATCGTGGCAATATGTTGAAAGAGTGTGGTTTTATAAGTAGGGTTTTGTAATCTAGCCATGTGTGTGTTAGTCCTGTGAGTGTCTGGAGCTTCATCCTGACAAACCAGGGGAGCAGGGCTGTCCCTGCCCCACACACCTTCTCGGGGTCCATCCCCATGTGTCCGCACTCTGGAGCTGCAGGAAGCTGTATGTAGGCTTGTGGTGATGCTGTAGATGAAGAACGAGAGGGATATTCTTTGTTTGGGCATGATCCATATTAAGCTATCCCTTGCACACGAAACAAGTCATGTTTGCAGCTGCAGGTCCCAGCTTGCTTCCCATGCAGAAGGTGGCAGATGCCAGCAGTGGTTTTGCCCGCTCCAGTCTGTGGTGCACGGCATTTGGAGGTGCTTTGCCATCCCAGTGTTGCCATTGAAGAGTTTGGTGGGGGTTTATTCCCATGGGAATTGTCTTGACTTTTCTCCCTCCGGTGCAAAGATCCTTTTGAGATGTCTTAACTTCTCTTTTCCTCTCTCTAAACAGACGGTTGATGATGAAGCGATGGCAGCATAAATGAAGATCAAGTAAGGAAGGCAGAACGATGCCCAAGGGTGGGTGTTCTAAAACACCACAGCCAGAAGATTTCTCTCTCAGCAACGACATGGTGGAGAAACAAACGGGGAAAAAGGTAGCGTGTTTGGTTCACTTGCCTTCCTTTAGGGATGCTGCCCCTTGTGCCTGATGTCTTCAAGCCGTGGTGGTATTGCACGTGGCAGGAGGTTGCCGAGGGCTGTTATCACTGGAATCAAATCAGTGTGTTGGTGCTCTGCCAGCTGGTGGGGTCCGTTTTATTTCTGGGTGGCTGCAGTACTTCCCGGGAGGTGCTGCGGCCGCGTAGACCCCACTCAGTGTGGGGGGTGCTTTGGAAGATTCTCTCTGTGCATTTTTTAAGTCTTTCTGGAGTAAGCTGTGAAAGGAGCAGTAAAGGATCTCGCAAGTGCGTGCTGTGTGAGGGAGGAGTTTCTCCTCCTCCTCCTCCTCCTCCTCTGGCTGTAGATGCCTCCTCTGTGTCAGATTCGGCTGCTCTTGCTTCACCCAGAAGTCTGGGCTCTGAGTGTGGCCTGACCAGGACTCAGCGTGTGAGCTGCTCTGCTGAAATTACCACTTCTGGGCTTTTATTTGAAGTTTTTGACTGGGCTGGAGGTGAGGTTACTGGGAAGAAATCTTAGTTTAAAGATAAATAAGATCGTGCTTCTCTCCTTCATTCCCAGATTTCTCAGTTTACTCCAAACTTAAGCTCTGCCTTCTCTCATTCATTTTTTTTTCATCCTTCTCAGCATCAGTAGTTTCTAGTGAATAGCTGTGCAGAAATGTACAAATGTTATGTTTAAATAAAAATGAAAAGCTACATCTGCTGTATTCTGCTATGGAAACAAATATCACCTGTTTTCCTTTCACCTCCTTGCTCTGGTTTCTCAGCATTCCCCTGGGAGATCCTGCCAAGCCCTGGGAACTGAAGCTGGGCTTTGTGAGCACCGGTGATTCCGTGCCTCTTGCTCTGTCACTTCTCCTGCCATCCCGCCCATATGGATGACAGTAACTCCTCTTATGATTGAGGTTGTGTTATTGACAAAATGAGGACAATGACAGATGGAAACCAGTGGGAAAATCCCGGGCAGAAATTTGGTTATTGAGCGTGCTGATGGCATCTGCCCTGTTGCCCCTTCTGTGTCCTTTCTCTCCTTTCTGAGTCCCCTTTCTGTGTGTCGTGTCCCCCCCCCCCCCCCCCCCCCAATTTGTTCAGGAGCCACGCCAAGAGCCAGGAGCATCGCTCCTGCACGGGCGCTTTGCTGGGGCTTCCAGGAGGGGGGACAAAAACGGGGAGTGGGGGTGTTGGAGGTGAAACAGCTGCCCTGTTGTGCCAGGAAGATGCCAGCAAAGGATGCCAGCGTTTACCCTGGCAAAGGAGGCCGAGCCTGGCAGCGCAGGGTTTGTAAATACAGGGGTTTGTCTGCGCCGGGTAAGAAGCTTAACGTTGGCGCAGGTGCTTCGGGAGGGAGAGGATCAGTTATAATGTGAATCAGCTCCCATTTTATTTCGGCCACTCGCACCAGCTTAAAGGCTGCCTGTTATTTACAGAGCAGGTTTGTTGAGCGGCGCTGGGGATGCCGGGAACCGGAGTTATCTCCCGCTGGCTAAATAACTAGGACACAAATAATTTTATGCTTCCCATTCAGAGGCGTCGGCGCAGACCTGCAGAGAGAGTGCTATTGAGTAAGGACGGGGAAGAGCCCTTCTGCTCGCTTCATTCTGCTCTTCTCAGTGAAGAAAAAACTTGCAGGCTCTTGTCCTCCGGGGGCTGAGCTGAGATCCAGCCTAAGCGGCTGAAGGCCATGGAGAAACCAAATTGCCCCATTTCTAGTTAACTCTGGAGCGTGAGCTGGAGCAGTGACTCAGGGTAAAAGCACTCGGTCATTAGACCTCCTCCTTCCAGACGCTGTTGTACCTGCCTGTCAAGCAAGCGGCTGCTTTTAATTTATCTTGCCTTTGTCAACACTTTCAAAGGCTCGAGGCTGTGGCTTGGCAGAGGCTGGTGGAGACTGGCTGGGGAGGGCAGAGAGTGGCCACGGCAGAGGGACCTGCTCCTCCGGGGCTGCTGGTGACACTGCACAGGGCGAGGGTGGCAGAGAGATAGCTGCGCCGCCACTTAAGTGTTTGTCTCTCAATGTGACCTTAATATCAACAGTTGTTTTAACATTAGCTTTGTGTGTTTGGGCTCTGAAGGCGAGTAAGGGTGCAGGGTGCTCAGTGGTCCTGGGGTTGTGGTGGGCTGAGCTTCAGGAAACGTGTGAGTTCTGCCCTTGGAGACGTGACAGCTGGGCTCTTCGGGAGGCTGCCCTCTCTGCAGAGGGCTCCTGCTTTGTGGGAAAGGATGCGAGCTGCTGCCTTTCCATGGCAGAGCTAATGATAAGAGGGAACTCCTTGCTCTCTGCTCCGTGCCCTTCCAGGGGAGGGACCTCTTAACTCCGCGGCCGCGAGAAGTGATTTAAAGACCCTGTGTCCCTGTTGCCCTCCGTGGCCGACAGCATGAGATGCTTCATCTGCGTCGCTGGAGGAGCCGTTTCTCCCGGGGCTGGCGGAGGCGGCCGGGCAGCCGGTCGGACCCTGCCAGCCTTATATGGCTGCACACAGCCTGCCCGGGGCGGGCGCTGGCGGCCCCGCAGGCTCCTTCTGCTTGAGTTCAGTCTGAGGGGTTTTGTAAAAATATGCATGCCATATATGAATAATTCTCCTTTCTGGTACAGATCCACAGATCCCCATCCCAGAAGCAGATTACTCATGACTTTAGGCTGAGCAGAACACCGCAGCAAGAGTTATATCGCCTGTCGAAACCATTTCCTGATGTGCCCGGGGCCGCTCGCTGCCTGGTTACACCGTGTGCTCAGAGGCCGTGGCAGAGGATTTGACTCTTTATGGGCAAATGCTCCCACTTGTATAGTGGGAACAGTGGTTGAACACAGAGCAGAGCAGTGCCTGACCCCTGTAGGAGGTAGCAGAGGTTAACTGAGCAAACCGGGCAGAGAAGACATTAAGAAAACTGCTGAAAGTGCTGCCTTCTCACCCCCACCCTTTCCCAGGTGATGGGGGAGCAGTTTCTCAGTGAGGGAACCTTGTTGGAAGAACACGGCACCTTGATGATCCAGGCTGGATCAAACTCAGTTGGCTTCCAGGGGAGAGAAGGGGGAAAACTACTCCGCTTTTTATGCACAATAATTTCAGTAGCATGAGTGCGTTTTGTTTCATTCTTTTTCATTCTATTTCATTCTTTTTCTTGCCCTTCAAAAAAGTTTTTTCTTTCTCTCTTTGCTGTTCTCCCAATTCCAGAAAAGGAAAAGTAATCTTAATTTCTCGATTCTTCTTGAGGCTTCTTGGACTTTTTAGGGTTTTCTTGCACCATTCAAACAAGTGCCGGGCTGTGCATCCAGCACAAGGCCACCGCCGGGACATGGAATATGGAGAAGGGGAACTTAAATACTGAGGAGCCAACTTTTCAGTGGGGAGAAGCAGCCCATAGTCATTGCAGCGTAATATTTCTTACAAACCTCCATGAAGGCCCAAGGCACACAGGAAAGGGCCTTCAGTTCTAGTTGTCTCCATAATGTTTTGTTGCAATGTTGGTCGTTACCCAAATTCAGACTTTTTGAAACTTTGCACGCGTGTGTATGTGTGGCACTTGGTTTTGGAAAGGCCACAAGAGACCAGGATTTCGGGGATACTGGTGTTTGGTTTCCATCACATCCACTGGGCTCCCTAAAGCTCTGTCCATCCCCTTTTGTAACTCAGGGTGTGAACCCTTCCCCTGCCCCTTCTCTCTGCCCCGGCACAGACCTGTTCAGGAAACAAACTCTTGTTCAGTGCAGGGAAACTCCTCTCGCACCATTTGGGGTGTTTTGCCCACAGCAGGAGTTTGGTGTGCCAGCCTGGCATGGGGCATCACCCAGGGGCACGGGTCTTGGAGAAGTCCTTCTGGGCTTCTCTCCTCCCAGGCTACCAGCCCTGGTTAGTTTTGTGAGTCACTGCTTTTTTTTTTTTTTTTTTTTTTTCATAACTAGCATTGCAACCTGAAAGGCTTTCAACTCATTTTGGGAGAACAAAGGGCTTTGGGGATTTCCATAGCTGGCAACACCAGCCTTTGCATCAGCGGCTGGGACCTGAGTCAGGCTCTGGCGTGGCTCTCGGCGGGCGGCTCGGCGTGGGGGTGCTGGCACCGACAGCACGACCCCCCCTGCACCCCACTCCAGCACGGAGGGGAGAGCGGCTGCGGGTGCACGGCCCGTCCTGTGAAGCTCTGCTGGAAATACACATTTCTTTGCCTGGGTTTGGATGTGGCTCCACCTCGCAGAACTTGGCATCTAAACAGAACTGCGTGTTTGGGTTTGCTCTTGAGAAACCTACATGAAGTTGGCCTCGCTGGAGTTCTGCGTCAGGGCGAAAAAAAGGGGCTTTTATTTGAATATGTCATTAATGACCTGAGCAGATTGATATCAGGGTCTCTTGCTGATTAGAGCTCTTTTGTCGTAAGGAGAAGTCAGCACAGAGGCAGGGAAGCATTTCCAGTCCATAGGCTGCACGTGTGGCTTATAGCGATGTGGCATCTTGTGCTGGGGAGCCAGTTCCTGACCGGTTTGTGCTCCAATCCCTGGCGGCTGATACCAGCTTGTGATGCATCTTTTAACTGTAGCGAGTGTAAATCATGGTGGGTTCAGTTATTCATTTAGTAAATCTTACTAATAACATAACGTGACGGTCGGGGATTTTTCCTGAAGTCACTGTCTTGCTGTCTGCCCTTTGCCAAAGCAGCTTTTCTTTAACGCCTACAAAGGGGAACTTGTTTCTGTTGCTGAGCCCTCGACAGTACCCCCGTTCCCCAAACTCCCTCTCTTACCCCCTGCAAGAGCTGTGTCCCGGCCTTGTGAGCCCCAAGTCAGCCCTACACATAGATGTTCATACAAATTTCTCTGCAATGTTGATTAATTTGAATTTGTTCCTTTTTGTGAAACCTGTTTCAGAGGAGTCTGAGCTTACTTGGAACAGGAGAAGACCAAAAAATGAAAACAGCTTTTACTCGAGAAAAGGATGACATTCTTCATTACAAAATGGGACATAATGAGGGGAGGGAAGTACAGCTTAAAATAAGAAACTGCAAACGCACGTTACTTTCAGGAATATGACTCTCCAAGATGCCTTGATTTCTCTGCGGTGGTTTCCCCACCAACTGCTGCAGGCACCCTCAGCAAGTTTCCAGGGGGGAGCAAAGTTTGGATCTTCTTTGCTCCAATTAGTATAAAAGGTTATCGTCGTGCTACTGTACAAATTAATCTTCAAAGCAGTGCCGGGACTGCCGCCACTTCCTTGGTTCCTTGGTATTTAATTTTGCTGAACTTACTGGATTAGCAGCTCCGAGCGTTAGGGTGAATGCAAACGAAGCGCTGCCCGAGCGTGCCCGGTGCTGGGATTCACACAGACGTTTCCATTTCCATGCTGGGCTCCTCATCTTGTCTGGGAAGAGTTTCTGCACAGTCCCTCTCTTTGTCCTTCCTCCAACATGGAGCTTTTATCAGCATCACAATAACTTCCTAGAATAAGTTGCATTTTTACCTGTCCTGCATTTTTTCTTATTCCTGAACCTGCAGAGATTCCCAAATGGCATTCATACAGCAGACGACTGACCCGCCTTGCAGGCTCAGGCTTCTGCACCACAGCAGCAAAGTCCAAAGATTAAGGGAATTTTAGAGAAGGTATGTTTTTAAAAAGCTGTCACCCACCATCATTTGTTTTTAAAAGTGGGGTGCAAGAGCAGGCAATGCCCGGAGCTGGGTTGCCTGTGAGGTAGAATGCTTTTCGGGCAGCTCCATGACATGGGTTTGCTCCAGCTGAAATCTATTTCAAGGTAACAAACAAGGAAAAATTCCTATTTTTTTCTGTTGGGCACAATTGACCTCTTGTTGGAGCTCTCAACGTGGAACTGGTGTCTGGAAGGAATACTGGGAGCATAGGAAATCCCACCGCGGGGTGCTGGGGTCTCAGGCATATCCTGACCTACCACTGCCAGAGCAGGCAAAGAGTGTCCTCGTACTGAAATACCAGGTGGAACCGTCTGCTCAAAGGGTCTGGGTGAGGAAACTGCAGTACAGACACCGAGCACAGTGGGCTGATGCAGGGCAAGCATCATTTTCGAAGTATCAGCTATGAGTGATCCACCTCAGAATCTTCTAGAAGCACCTCTCTTACCGAGGAGGAGTGCCAGCTCGGTGCTGGCAAACCTTGAGCTGCAGGTGCTGGGTGTGAGAGCTGCAAATGCAATTTCAGAGCAGGAAGAGGTGCCCGATCCCGTGGCTCCCTGGTGGTGGAGCAGCTCAGATGCCACGTTGTGCAGGTGTGCCCACAGGCACGGGCAGCAGAGGACAAGACATGCCCATGGTCTTCTCTAGTTTTATGCTCTTGTCCCAGGCTCTGACTTTTAAGAGTAAAAATTGTTGAGCTGTTTGTTGTTTTGAAAGGCAGTTGAAGTTTTTTGAGGGGTACCGTTGGGGCCACGTCTCTGCAGTGGTTTCACCCAGCATGGACATGGCTTCTCGGATACTCAACCCTGACTCAGGATTTGGGTGCATCGTGGCTGTTTGAGCTTGTGTTAAACTGGGGAGGGACAAGATGGACCAACTTACCTGCTTGGAAGAAGGTGCTCCTGGGAGACAATTGGTGGTCCCTGCCATCAGTAACACCTCTGAGCTGGGCAGACCTGCAGCTGGCAGTAGAAGTGGCACCATTTGTTATGGGGAACTATTTTTACTCGCGTCAGAAATAATGAGACAAATGCATTTAAGTCTGGAGTGTTTAAAGGAACGGCTGGAGTGTTTATTTTGGCTGTGGTGACTTTGTCCCGGTGCTGCGCTGCCGAGGAGGGGCTCTCTGGGGCAGGGCTGCCCTCCTTTGGCCTCCAAACGTGAAGGTCCTGTGCCCCCACGGCTGCTGAACGTGCTTTGGCTCCCTCTGACCCACAACGGCCACTCTCAGATCGCTCAGTTTAGCTCGCTTTACCAAAAAAGGGATTCCCCCACCCATTTATTCAGTCCCCACCAGAGCCCAGGTGACAGGGGCTGAGTACGGGCGCGCTGCCCATCACGAAGGGGACGTGTGAGCAGAACCCCTTTGGTCCAAGCGAACGGTTTCTCCTTAATCTGTGGGTGAAGTCGTGGTGGCCAGATGGCCAGCAGGGAAGAGGAAGGAGCAGTGAACCCGGTGACGGCACGGTCTTGTGACTGCTGGCACAGGAGCCACCTGCCAGGGTGCTGAGTCTGAGGCATGACTGGGCTTCTCTAAAGAAGGGAATTTCTGTGAAGAGCTGCTTCTCTTGAGTTTCCAGCGATGGTCTCGCATGATTTAATATACAGAGGTTCTCTTATTTGATCTAACTTTAAAGCTCAGGGGCTGGGTTTTGCTGGGTTATTGAAATCAGACCTGTCACAAAGCTGCTCGCTCTGGCCTTCTTTTCAGAGCAGGGGCACAGTGTTCAATCCAGAAGTACTTGCTTAAAATAATCCTGTTTCTCATATAGAAAAAACCACAAGTGCATGACTTCAGTCTGTATATATTCTCAGCACGCTGGACTTCTAAAGTTTGAGTTATGTACCAGCTCTCACTGTTCATGGGAAATATTTTTCCCATCTCAATACTTGGTAACTTTGTCTTGCTCGGGGTGTTTCTTCAAAATTTCTTCCTGTTGCTCGTACCGAGCAGTCCCAAGCATCGCCTGCTTCACCTTCCTGCTCGTTAATATCCAAACCAGCCCAAATCAACAAGACCAGTACAAAGCAGGTGTAGGCCTGCCTCTCTGAGAAAGCAGGGAGTGCTTAGACAGTGTCTGCATCACTTGTCATAGAATCATAGAATTGTTTGAGTTGGAAGGGACCTTAAAGATCATGGAGTTCCAACCCCCTTGCCATGGACAGGGACACCTCCCAGCAGAGCAGGTTGCTCAAAGCCCCATTCAGCCTGGTCTTGAACACCTCCAGGGATGGGGCATCCACAGCTTCCCTGGGCAACCTGTTCCAGGGTCTCACCACCCTCACTGTAAAGAATCTCTTTCTAGTANNNNTAAACAGTCCCTCTCTGGCTCTTCTGTAGACTCCCTTCAGATATTGATAGGCATATTGTCAGGCATGATTTGCCCTTGGTGAAGCCATGTTGGCTGTCTCCAATCACCTTCTTATTTTCTGCATGCCTTAGCAAAGATTAGGAGGATCTGCTCCATGATCTTGCCAGGCACAGAGGTGAGACTGACTGACCTGTCATTGGGCCTGTTGGTAAGGTAGCATCTTCTCCTAAAATCCCAGTAGAAACCAGTATGGGATGGGGGCAATGGGCAGAGCTGGCAGCAAGTCAAGCCTGCCTGCCCTGGGATGGAGAGTGTCTCCTATGGAATATGGGCAGAGCTCTGCTGGCCTTTCTGGTAGGCATCGTTATGCTGAGTGTACAACACAACCCTTCTAAGTGCATTTGGCTGCAGTGCTGATCCTGTAAACGGTCAGCAATGTTAGCAGGCTTATTGGCTGCCAGAATATTCTCCAGAATAGCATGTTACCATGTAAGCTCAAATAGTAATGCTCTCTGCTTGTGCTGGAAACACAGCAGGCCCCAAGGAGAAGCCCTCAGCTCTCCATGTTGAACTTTAGCACCGTTTTTTATGTGTCCCCTGGACATGCTGGGCTTCACATCCCACTTCTGCCTGGGATCGGGAAATTCTTCCCAAATCCTTAGGGTCCCCCACTCTTTCCCCTGCCTTTCCCCTGTCACACACATGGCATTCGTTGGCTCTGTTTTTCCCATGAATTGGGTGTTTGGCATCAGGCAGCAGCCTTGGTTGGCCTTGCTCTTCTCTGGTGGTGTTTTAGCTTTTTAGCTTCATGGAGGCTCCTCTCTGCAAGATGCTAAACCCTGAAGCTGGAAACCCACGGTAGAAAGGAGAGGAGAAGTGCTGCGTGAGGCCAGGACGCTGGGGGGTTAGGTGGGCACAGTCTGGGGAAGGCTGTGGTTAATCTGGTCTCTTTTCTTTTCTTTCTAGGATAAAGATAAAGTTTCTCTAACCAAGACTCCAAAGTTGGACCGGAGCGATGGCGGCAAAGAGGTGAAAGAGCGAGCGACCAAACGGAAGTTGCCTTTCACTGTTGGAACAAATGGAGATCAAAAGGACTCGGATACAGGTACAGAAATGACATATTCCACCCTCAAAACGTGAATGTTGGGGCTGGTGGGGAGCCCAGAGTATCCAATAGACGGGCAATCCATACTGAAGTGTTGTATCAAATTTCCTGTAGTTTTTAATTGAAGGAAGAGGCATGTACACAGGAGGATGGCTGCTGTGGTCTGCACGTGCACGGCTGGAGCTGAGTGGATTAAGGCCTTTATTTATGTTGTTAGTAATATATTTAACTGGACTGAGAGATGACTCTGTGAGGAGGCACCCCTTCCTGTGGCTGGTGGTCTGTTCTCCTCTGTTGCTAACTAGTCCGGTTCATGAACTCCAGCTTAGACAAGCTGGGCCTGCTAGTAAGGACTTGGAAAATAAGAGAATCTTTAACAGGAAAACAACAAGCAGTAAAAAAATGAGCTTGCATGCATCTGCCTCAAGTAAACCTGATATATCCGTGTATATCTATGTAAATACATATGTGTATCCCTCTAGCCATGTTTTGTTGTTCTGGGGCCTTAAACTTTTAGTACTTCACTGTCTTACAACTGAACAATTACTCCCAATTGCTGTGTGCACAGGCTTTGTCAAACACGTGTAAGACCATCTGGAGGTCATACTGATGGGCTGGAGATGTGACTTTGGTGATGGGGCCATCTGGGCCTGTCTAAGTGTTAGATTGGCTCTTTGGGACTGGTGTGGGTGGTCCTCAGGACCATAAGGACATTAAGGTGACCTGTTTGCCTCTGTTCCTGGGACTGCTGGGGTTGCTTTGGTTGTTGCAGCGCGGCTGAGGACTTGTCCTCAATACATGCCTGGTCTCTGGGAAGAGTTGATGTTGCTGTGGGTATTTCAGCCTGGCTGTGTCGTGGTCAGGCAGGTGACATCTCATGGCAGAGGAGTGGCTGGTACACGTGGCTCTTGCCCACCTTGGCCCCATGGAGCTACAGAGACGTTGAATGGGCTGTTGGATTTGTAAGCAATTGGAAAGAGCTGTCATAAAGCTTTGACATGGAGACAATAATGTGAATTGGTTGCAAGGGGTTTAGCTATGGCTTTATGGGCAGAGGTTTGTGTAGGTCCTTCCTGTGTATTTTTAGGAAATGTGCATTTGGAAATAGTTCTGGTGAGGTAAGGATCAATAATTGTGGCAAGAGAGAAGATGGACTAAAAGTTGGGAATGTGCTTAAAAATGGTAAAAAAGATGTATTTGCTGTTACTCTCTGGTTGAATGTGTGAGGTGGTCTGAGGCAGGGCTTTGTGTGTCAGCCTATGTGAGCTGTTGGCTGGTCTCCTCTGGTCCAGAAGTTGGGAGGGCAGATTTTAAAAGGTCATGAGATCCGCCTAGGTCACACAGCCACCATGGTGGTGGGGGCTGTTTCGCAGGTGAGGACACGTGGTGGCATGTCCTGGGGCTGGTCTGGCATTTCAGTGGATTTCTGTGTGCCCAGTGGTAATTTTCTCATTTTTTGAACTCCCTGTCCAGAGAGAAAGTTTCAAAATATTTAAGTCCTTTCTTTAAACAACAGCTCGTACCGATGGCCGTACACAGGGAGGAAGTGTCGGGTTTGCGTTCATGGTGTGCAGGTGGGTGAGTGCATCATAGAATTGTCTAGGTTGGAAGGGACCTTTAAGATCATTGAGTCCAACCATGGACCAAACACTGCCAAAATTGTCACTAAACCATGTCCCTCAGCACCACATCTACCTGTCTTTGAAATACCTGTAGGGATGGTGATTCTACCACTTCCCTGGGCATGGCCGAATGGATAAATCAGGGTTTGTAATTGTGGGAGAAAAGATGGCCCTGGCCGTGGGTGGGGGAGCAGATAGGGTTACAGCCTGACACGGGTGGTCCTCACTCAGCCTCCAACAGGCACAGATCATGATGCTGTAGTGTCCCACTTGAGTAAATTTAGGGGTGTCAGCTTTGGAGGGAGGGTGGCCAGGGCAAGGCAAAGCTGATTAGCCAGAGCCACGGCTGCTGCTTTTTGTCAAGGGTATTTCTGCCACGTTCAATAATACTTGGTTGAGAATTTAAACCCAAACTTGCTTCAGGGCTGTCTGACCCTCGTGACAGCTAAAATGTCATGGTCGGGCTCCACCAGCTCGCTCTCCATGTGCCCCTGCAGCAGTTATCTGCCTCTCACAGGGCTCTGGTCTCTCTCTGGCTGCAGAGATGTTAGAAATGTTTCTGCTGGCGGCGTCGAGAAGGAAACCAAATTAAAAAGAGAGCAGCAGGGTATGGGGAGCAGAGTGCTGCTGGGGGGGAGGCGGGGGCTGCTGCAGGGTGCAGAGGAGCAGCAGCGCAGTCCTGAGACACCCGTGGCCTTACCCTTCTGCTTTCAGCAGGCGTGTGACTCCTCATCTTCAGAGACCTCTTCCTCTTCAGAGCTCATCCTTCCTGGGGGAGCGGGCGTCCAAGCCGGGGGGCTGAGCCGAGGGGCGGCAGCAGCCCAGCTCCCTGCTTGCAGGCAGGACGGCCGGGGGCCTGGAGGTGGTCAGCGGGCTCAGAGATGTGTTTAAAACCAAACTGGGCTTGAGAAATGCTGGAAAGGTGTAGGCGAGTCTCTAGCAACCTATTTGGTGGAGACAGAAGAGAGGAAGTGACTCAGCCGCTGGGGAGGAGATAGCAGCAGGGAGCTCAGATCAACGCGCAGAGGCAGACTCAGGCTTAGCAGGAGCCTGTTTCTCTTCTCTTGAGCTCTCTTACTCCAGGAAACCAGATGCTTGAGATGGGAAAAGGCTTTACTGGCACCTTGCTCTTCCTTCTTGCACCACCCCCTTGCAACCCTGAGGCGTTTCAGGCCCTTCTGTTCCTTGGCCTGGCGCGAGGCCGGTGTTCATTTAGCAGGTAGAGGCGTGTTTGTAGGTGCACAGAAGTTGTCCGTGTCATTCGGGGCTGGAGGGATGTCCCTGGAGCCCCCACGTGTAACCAGCGTGGCACGGGCTTTTGTCACCAGCAGAGGGGTTGCCACCGACATCCCCTGAGGAGGGGAGGGTAGGGGAGCTGCTTTTTCTCGTTCTGTTCCTCAGCTTTGATTTCAGCTCCTGTGAGAGGAGGCATTGCAACATGGGTGTTTTCGCCCCTGTTGCCGGTTGCAGGGTTGACCTAAGATGATTTATTTAAGGTGGTTGTGCTTCCCGGGCTGCTGTGCACAGGCTGTCGGGTTTGTTGGAGGGTAGCTGTGCTGGGGTGTTTCCACACATTCCAGCTGGAATTCAGCTGCAAGGACACGGGAGCTGGGAGAGCTCTCTTTTTGCCTGGACTGCAATATTTTGTCCCCTCTTTAAACGTTTAAACAGCAACATGAATCTTCATCCTGATTTTGTCTTCCTTACAGCACAGTGTATCTGCTGCATTTTTTTCACCCAAATTGCTGTGGTTCAGCTTGGACTTAGGTGGTGCAGGAAAGTATCTGTGATGAGTAGGTTGAGGGAAGTCGTTCTCCCCCTCTACTCTGCACTGGAGAGGCCACAGATGGAATACTGCATCCAGTTCTGGGCTCCCCTATTCAAGAGGGACAGGGAACTACTGGAAAGAGTCCAGTGAAGGGCAACAAAGGTGATTCAAGGATTGGAGCATCTCCCTTATGAAGAAAAGCTGAGAGAGCTGGGACTCTTTAGTCTGGAGAAGGGAAGGCTGAGGGGGAGACCTCATCAATACTTATAAGTATCTAAAGGGTGGGTTGAAGGAAGAGAGAGACAGACTCTTTTCAGTGGTTGCCAGTGAGAGGACGAGGAGCAACGAGCACAAGTTGGAACATGGGAGGTTCCACTCAAATATGAGAAAAAACTTCTTCATGGTGAGGGTGAAGAGCCCTGGAACAGGGAGGTCGTGGAGTCCCCTTCTTTGGAGATTATAGAGACCCACCTGGATGCCATCCTGAGTAACATGCTCTAGGCAATCCTGCTTCAGCAGGGGAGTTGGACTAGATGGTCCCTTCTAACACTAAAAAACCCTTCTATGGTCCCAACTCTAAAAAAATTCAGTGAAATTCAGTGAAGCCCACCCTGGCCGGGTTTTTGGCAGCAGCAGGGTGCTGGCACTTTGGTTGCCTGTCAGAGCTTTCCCGTGTTTGGTTGACGTGGCGTGGGCTGTTGGTGTGCCAGCCCGTGCTGGGACAAGCGGTGGGAGCCCACGGGTGTTACTGCCTTGTCTTTGCCTCCTCCGTGTGCGAATGGCACATCCCCTCGACGGCAGGTTGTGAACGTTAACCCATGTCTCTCCCGTGTTCGGTGCCTCCCCTCCCCGGGATGGCTCTTCCAGGTGTTCCCATGGGAGGTGTGTGTTTGGGGACAGAGGTCTGTCCCCGTCCTTTGCTCACGGAGTGGGGGCATCTCACCTGCCCTTCCTTTAAAACCTGTTCTTCCAACCCACTCCTTGAGCTGGGTTAGGAGAGCGAGCGCTGCTGGCAGAGTGCTGATGTGTTCAGAAAGCGAGCAAGTAAGCGATTTCTTTCTTGATCTGTTTTGTTTGCAGCAGCGTGCCTGACCCTGAGCAAGCTCTCCCAGTTTCTTCCCGTATGGAGACTGGGCTCGGCGTGGGCTGTGGGAGGTGCTGCCGGCCAGCACTGTTTAAAGCGTATAGTTTGGGTACACTAGGTTCAGTGCTAAATCTTTTAAAATTATCTCCTTCAAAATGGTTTCTAGAGCAACAAATTCTGGCTTTTGGGTCCCTCAGAGTTAACTAAATAAACTATCTTTAGGGGGAAAAAAAAAAACCAACCACCAAAACTGCATGAAGCTGTGAGCCTCCAGACTGTGCATGTTACAGATCCAGCGCTGTGGGAGCAGCATCTCTCTGCCTGAGATTTCTCCTTCCTTCTCCTTTCGCTCGTGCAGCATCTCCCCACATCCACAGACGCTGCTGAGAGCCTACGTGCTGCCTGGCAGCCGCCGAACGAGTAAAGCCAGCTTTGCTTTTTTTTGATTTTTTTTATTTTTTCCCAGCGATTTCAGCAGCTTGTGAGGCTTCGTGCAGCTCGTCGCCTTGTGTGCTGAGCTGAAAGGAGGTTAGGCATTTAAAAAAAAAAAAATTAAAAGAATTTTTAAAAAATTAGAAAATTTGACGAATATTAGAAAATATTACGAAGCATGCAGAGGAGCATCCTGCTGGGAAAAAGGGATAGTCCTGCTGGGAAGGCACCTGCGGGGAGGTGTGGGGAGAGGAGGGCAGGGGAGGCTGGCACGGGGCTCAGTGGCTGAGTCACGGTGACTCAACAGCACCGGCTCCGGTACAGGGATCGGGTGCTCCCCGCTTCGCCCCCCCCCCTCCCCCCCCCCCCCCCCCCATTCCTCCGTGCCCGTTAGTTACTGCTCTGTGTCCTGCACACCGGATCCGGTAACGCTGCTGGAAGGTCAGCTATGAAACGCAGGGTCCAGAGTGCAAAATTCAATCTATCTGCTAATACCACGGGCAGTATTTTAGCTGGATGTCAGGTTGTCACTCGAGTCCCTTGGCTCGAGGTGGAGCTTGTGGTTTCCAGGCCTTTAGTCTTCATCAGGAAGAGTTAGGGGATTTAATACAAATCTCCGAGCGCTGTGAGTTAATCTTGGCCTCTGAGAGCTCTCCCTGGGAGCTGGAAAGGCCTGAGCAAGGCAGGGTCAGACCTGCAGGTCCATAGCAGTGCTGAGTGCCCCGTTGCCTCCCTGGGTGCCGAAGGTCTGTCTCCTCTGAGGATTCTCTTGGGAGAAGTGAGGAATACACAGGAGTTTATTTCACCTTGGCAGGGTTGCTGCTGGTCTTTTGTGCCTCCAGCCCCTTGACTTCCAACGCTGCTCCTTGGGCTTGTGAGGAATCTCAAGGAATGGTTTTCTGTGGTTTTGGTGGCAAAATCAATGCGTGTAGGAGAGCAGCTCAGTTTCGTCCAGATCATGTCCAAACCCTGCCAGTGCTAAATAATACCCAGGCTTTTACAGTGAGGGTGGTGAGACACTGGAACAGGTTGCCCAGGGAAGCTGTGGATGCCCCCCATCCCTGGAGGGGTTCAAGGCCAGGCTGGATGGGGCTTTGAGCAACCTGCTCTAGAGGGATGTGTCCCTGCCTAGGGCAGGGGGGGTGGAACTAGATGATCTTTAAGGTTCCTTCCAACTTTAAGCATTCTATGACTGTGTGATTCTATGATTAAATAAATGTACTCTTTAAAGCAGAGAGGCCATCCTGTTCTCCTGCTCCATGTAGAGCTGGCACAGCATCTGCTGCTCTTGGTCGATGAGAGCTGCAGCCGGGGTGCCCACCCCTCACCTCAGCAGCTTTAAGCCACAGACAAACGCCTCATTTATGGGAAGTTCCCCAAACACCAGAGAAATCCTAATTTTGAAATGTTTTGTCACGGAGACTTCTGTGTCTCTGGCAGCTCTTGAGCCCAGTGCTTTGCGAAGCTGAGCTCTCCTGACAGCCTCTCCTTGTGGGGGAAGACAGGGGGAGGCAGGAGTGGTCCACGTGCATCTGGAAGTGCTGCAGAAGGGGGTCTTCGGTGGGTTGGATGCCATTGAAACCCGGTGGGGTGGTAAGGTGAAAGCTGGAGCCCTCAGGTCCATTAGAGATGGCAAGCTGCCTCCTTCCTTCTCCATCAGCCCGGCAGTGGCTCGTGGAACCACAGGAGCCCGGTTCTCCCGTGGCGGCACTGCCTCCGACCCGAGCGTCGCCACTTCCAGTCCCCGGCCAGGGTGGGAGGGATGTTTGGCGTGTGGTTGAGCAGCGTTGCGGCTTCGAGTCATGGGATTTCTCAGCATCGCTCGGTATTTTTGTTGTTGTTGCTGTTGCTACAGTTGTTTGAGTTGAACCAAATGTCACGGCAGGCTGCGCTGCCGTGGCGGGGCAGGCGGCGGTGGTGATGCTGACGCTGTGCACGCCAGGGACCATGGAGGTGGGGCAGAGAGGAGGAGGAGGCTCCTCTTCTGGAGATGAAGAGGAGCAGCTTCCTGTGCCGACAGAAATAACAACAGCATCATCTGCATCTGTTGTGGCCTCGTGGCATTTGATGGTCATCTCAGCTCGGGGGGGGTGGGGAGAGTGGCTAGAGTCTGGATGGGGAGGAAAACTGGAAAACATGCCCTGAGAGCCCGGCAGGCCCCACAGTTGAAATGTAAAAGTCTTTAAGCTGTTTCTGTTTCTCGTTTTGAAAAAATAAATAAAAACGATGCTTTGCTTTTAAGTTCTTGAATAATAAAGTAGGTGTGAGCTGGGAATAAGAAGATGGTGGTCCAGCTTCTTATTGGGAACTACTCCATGTCCCCAGCCTTCCTGCATCCCCATCCTCTTGCCCTCTCTTGCCACCCCTCCTGACTGCCCATCACGCTCTGCCAGCGTTTGGAGGAGGTACTGGTGACCCCCCAGCCACAGACTGGCACTGCCACAGGGCTGGGGCAATGTCCATCCATCCAGCTCTCCTCTGAGTTGGGGTGTCTGGCAGCTTCCTTGCCCCCAAACCGAGGTCCCTTCTCGACCAGGCAGCAGGTTTTTGAGGTTGTGTGTTGCAATCCCCTCAATTTATTTAGACCCCATGATATATTTATTTAACAAGCAGCAGCTGTTCCCCTGGAGGGCTGAGGGTGCCCTGGGTGCCCTTGCCCCTCTGCAGAGCACCTGAGCACCTGCCCCAAGGCTCCACCTTGGCACAGGAGGGTTTTGGTTTTTGGGGAAGAGGGGAGAGAGACAAAACCCCAGCCAGCTGGTCTGTCCACACCGACCTTTCCCTGGCTTCAGAAGGCTGTCTGGATGCCCAGGGGCTTGTAGCCACCTGGGGAGACGCTGTCTGCAGCCCAGGGTTAAAGTGAGTATGGTCAGCAGGACCTGGCCTCAGAGCTTCAGCCTTCTGCTTTTCAGCCTCCTTCGTGCTAATCTCCCAAGTATGTAATGTGACGTTAATTACTAGGTTAGAAAAGGCTTGATGAAATCAGATGACCTAAACCATCGTCCTCTCCGGGAGCCAGCTCTTGGGTTGCCTAATGCCTGCGAGTGTTTGGAGAGACATTGCATGGGAATGGGCTCGTTAGTCACCAAGTTGGGAGGCTGGCGAGGGAATCCGTGAGAAGCAAATTGCTGGCTTATTAAAAAATGCATCTGCGTACGAAACGGTTATTTGTGCGCGTTTTCTGTGGCTGGCTCCGGTCTGATGTGTGCAGCTGGGGGACTCTGTGCTGCATTGGGTCTTTCTTTGGTTGTATAATTTCAGTCCTTTTACTAAAATAGTCAAGAAACTGTTCTCACCTAGCAACCGGGGAGAGAATGAATGTCAGAGCTTCTCCGTTTCTAGCTGGGCTCCATAATGCCGGTACAGTGTGGATAGACTGGCAAACACCAGCCTTCAGATCACCCTTAGAAACTCCCCGTGTGCATCAGCCATCTGGGAAGTGCTGTGCGGAAAAGCAGGTCATTTTTATGACAGGAGCTGCCATAAATTCTCCCTCCTCCCCCCCCCGCATCACCTCCTTAACATGCAGAGTGAGAGGTTGCAGTGTGCTGTGTCTCTGTGAACCAAAAATCTATCAATGATGGCTTTTTCCTTAATACAAGAGCTTTTATCAGCGCTGTCTGCAGAGTGTCCTGCCCCCAGCTCCCAGGAGGAGAGAGCTGGCTGGGTGGATGTGTGGAGCCTTCCTCCCTTGTCCTCCCTCCTCCAGCTCTTTCTGTTTGGTGGGAAATGAAAGGGTTTGGACCTGAAAATTGGTCTCTCTTGGAATTATTCGCATTTAACATGGAGAATTGTTGTTTCTGATAGAAGCCTCGGTTCCTTCGCAGCAGTTTGTTATCCAGTGGCCACTCTGGTGAGAAGATGCATTTACACGTTTGTGCACAACTGTGTTGTCTGTCCTACAAGTCTAGGGGAAACGCCAGTGTTTGGATTGGAGCCTATCGCGCATCTCTCCTCCCTTCCTGATTGTTGAAGCTGACGTCTCCTCCATCCTTTGAGCTTAGCTGTGCAGGAGGAGACTCTGGCTCAGGACCCTCTCCATCCTTCAGATTAGGAAACAGCACACTGCTGTATGGGACGGCTCAGGGTGCCTTCCATGCTGTTCTGCTGAAGCAGACCCTGCTACAGCTTTTCCTCAGTTTCCTGTTTGCCATCTGATATCATTTGTCTGATGAGCCAGACATCATCTCCCATCTCTGTCCCCCAGTCCGTTTGTACTGCGGGATCCGCAGCGCCTCCATGGGCTCCTGGTGCAAAGCCTCCCTGCCTTGGCCTTCAGGTGCAGCTCTCCAGCCCGAGTGCCACGTTCCTCTGCTTTATGGTGGTCCCCGTGCAGTTGTGCCAGCCCTGTTTGCCCTTCTCGCCGTGCTGTGGTGCTGCTTCCCATGTCACGCCACTGCTGCTCTTAGCCTGCTGCTGTCCTCCCCGTGCCCCTGTAGTGATGCCACCTCAAATGCTTCCCCTCGGCACCGTCCCTTGTGCTTATCCTTAAATTCTGAGGTGCCCACGGAGCCTGGGGATGTGGCTGTGTTGTGCTGCTGTAAACCTTTCGGCTCGTGATCAGTCTTCTTCAGCACATGTTGGTCCACGCCTGCAGATGCCCTACAAGCATGTGTGAGCATCCACACGCCGGGGCCCCGGGCTGCCTGTGCTCAGGTTAAACCTGATTTTCTCCTGCTTTGAGCTGACATGCTCCAAAACGTTTTATGCCCGACGAGTCCTGCAGTAGAAATGAGTCACTCTTACGTGTGCAAGGCTGTGGATGGGGAAAGCAGAGGCTTGTGCGGTCTCTCGGGGGTGCAATGCAGTCTCTATTGCTGTCTGTGCCCTTCTAATTTATTCTTATTGATCTTTTGTTTGTGTGCTTGCTCGGCAAATAAACTGTTGAAAATCCCAACTCATGGGCGAGCCGACAGCCAGCTTCTCCGTGCGGCGCTGAGACCTTCAGCGTGAGCTGCTTATTTGAAAATGGTATTTTTCCTCAGGGTACCACCTTATATGCGTGTGTTGTCATGTCGGAGCAGTTTAAACAGATGCTTTTTGCATTACAGGGTACGACGCGTTCACAGGGAGCGAGGAGATGTGCTGCTCAGCTGCAGCTCCGGGCTGGAGCTCCCAGCCCCGCAACCTGCCAGCGTCTCACAGTGTGTGTTCGAGAAATCACTGAAAGGTTTTCCCATCATGGTCCTTCTGTCTTTCCTTCCCTGCCCCTCTCCTCTCTCCCATTCTGGCCAGGGCCAGGGGTTCAGCCCGCACAGTGGTGCCCTGCACCCAGAGCCAGCCCGACAGCGAGCACCAAAAGCGTCCCTATGAAGCAGCACCTGCCCTGGGACCTTGGCGGAGCTTCCAGAAGCTGTTTGGACTCTTGGTTACAGCAGCGTGAGCACCGCACGGCCTGGAGTCTTATTTGGGCACGAGAACCACCTGCAGGCTAATGCTCAGACCCCCTGGGAACCCACTCTTGTTCCGCTTTTCCCCAGCCTCTCGGGTTTAGTGCCATGAAAAGGAAGGAGCAGCAGTTCCCCGGCTGCGTTCGGCAGCCACAGCTCTGCTCAGCTCCTGCTTTTCCCCTTTAAGCCGGCGCACACAGTTCCTGCTGGTGCCAGCGCCAGGGAAGAGCCGAGCAGGATCCCCAAATTAAAGCCGGGCGGCGCAGGGCTGAAGCTTTGCTCGGTAGGTTTGCGGGGAGGCTGAAGGAAGCAGCAAACGAGCTGCTTTAAAAATAGCTAAATGGAGGTGTGTCTCGTCCCTGGACGGGAGTGCTGGGTGGCTTTGGTCCTTCTTCCCACCAGGATGTGTGTGTGTGGTCCAGCCACCGTCCCTGGTGATGGGCGGTGGGGGGGTGGGGGGGGGCACTCCTTGCCTGGGCACCCCCTTGTACCTCAGGGTTGTGTGCTTCCCCAGAGGGACTGGTGTGCGTACAGCCTGGCTAAAGGAGTTTCAGTGTGAAATAACCTTTGTTCCTCTTTGCCCAGGTATTTACCCACAGTGAGCGTTTCTCTTAATTTAGCTCTGTGTTGCTGCGAGGTGTTACAGAAAAGCATTTAATTAGAGGAGCGGGAGCAGCCTGCGGGAGCCGGCGGCACTCGAAGCTGTCGAGCAGAGATCTTTGTGCCGATGCCCCTTTTAAATCAGGATTCCAGGTTGAAATGAAACATGTTTGCAGCTGCCTTAGTCCGGGACTGGCCAGTGACGGGGAAGCCACCCCTGAGCCTTCGGGCCACTTTGCTCACCCAAGGCCGAGCAGGACCCTGCCGGGAGCTCTGCTGAGGATGAGGATGGGATGCGGAGCTGCCGGCGGCACAGCATGTGTCCCCTGGGAGCGGCTCCTTCTCCATCCTCCTCGCTCACGTTTCAGATCCTCCTGCAGGCTTCCTTCTGCCCGGGTGTCGTGCCTCGCGGGGAGCCCGGGGCTGCCGGCGCTGGGAGCCATCGGATGCCGGGCAGAGCCCAGCCCAGCCTCGCTCCTTATGCAACCGGCGCAGGAAACGCAGCCAGCGACCTACTTCCCCCCGACAGAAACGGGATTAACCTCTGTGCTGCAGCAGCCAGAGCCTCTCATCACGATGGGGATGGTGCTGCTTTCTCTGCTGCCTTCCCCCGCGGAGGCCTCGGGGGAATGGGATGGGCAAAGCCCCAGCACCAAAGAGGGAAATCCTTTCTTTCTGGGCAGAAGGAGGCACTGAGGAGTCTGGGACTAGATGCCATCCTCCATCCCCTCCATCCTCCATCTTCACCCATCCCGTGGGGACCGGTGCGGAGCCGGGCGATGCTGCCTTCCCAGCGGGAAGCAGGTGTGAGCCCGAGTCCTCAGCTGCCTCCTCCAGCCCTCGCTGCCTCACCACAGCCAGCAAGAACACGGCAGTCGCTTTCCAATTTATTTTTATCTTGTTGATCACATGCTTTTTAATGTTAAATGTTCTGTGGAGGAGGAAATTTCTGCAACTGCAGAATTAATAGGAGTTTAGGGGGGTTTCAGTTGAACTTGGTAATCAATTCTTGCAAATCACGGGCTCATGCTGACAACCTGCAGCAGCCCAGTAATATTAATGAAAATGTTCCCATTCTAATTGTGGCTCCACACGTAGGGAGGGTGCAGCCCTCTGCCATGCACAGCGCCTGTACTTCAGGGACACTGCCGGGTGGCACCGGATGGGGTGTCAGCCAGCCTGACCCCCTCTTTGTGGCATGGCTGGATGTGGCGGGGAGCTGCCTGCTGAGCCGAGCCGTGAGGAGAAGCCAGGCCTTTACCCACTGCCTGCCTGAACGGGATTTCACTGCAGATCCGGAGCCTCCCAGGGGTCCTCACAGGGATCCGGTGTCCCTGGGCTCGGGGCGAGCGTGCCTGGTGGGACACGCTGCTCAGCGTAGTGGCTCCTGGAACTGCCTGGGCTAAATTGTTTGTTTTTTTTTTTTTACCGTAAGCACATTGAGTTTAATTTTATTTTAAGCCATTAAAAAACTATCCACTTTCCTGTGATCTGATTTCATCTCTTAGCTCTGTTAGGGCTGCCAGGATGACTGAGCTGTGGCTTCAGAGAATTAGACTGAGATTCTCCTTCAATGCACAGACGTGTTTTCAGGGCTTGAATTTGAAGAGGAGTGGTCTGTGCTGTCTGGTGAGAGAGGTTCCCTGGTACAGAGTTGTTATTTCTTAGATGTCCAGGATCCCAGGCATGGGTCTCATCTGTTCTGGATGAGACCTTGGCAGCAGGAGGGCAGCAGAGGATGGCACCTTTGGTGTATGGTGCAGGGAAGAGGTTTTAGAGGATGCCTGCTCATCAGCCAAGGATGTGCAGGAGACACGAGCGGCAGGACTCAAGCTGAAGCAGCAGAGATGTCCCCATATGCTTCTGCCCTCATTTGCCGGAGACTTTTACTCGCTGGCAGTTTGGTGAATGGAGGAGGAAACCTGTGCTTCGGCACAAAGTCTGGTGACTGAGATTAAACCCATCCGTCAGTGGTTTTGCCTGCCCTGCTGGGCTTTGTGCAGAGGCAGAGCAGGCTGTGTCCTGCTGGTGGCCACATGCCAATGACTCACATTGAATTTGACGAAATGACAAATAGGACTGGATGAGCAGAGCTGGGTTAGAGCTGGCAGGTTGCAGGATTTGCCTTTTCCAGATTGCCAAACCCTGCCCTGGCACAGGGGTGCTGGTAGGGAAAGAGATGGATGCAGTTAGTCCATTAGCCCGTTCAGCTCGCATCTCTGTGATCTATTGCAAACCCTCTTGGACCTTTCCCCACACTTTTGACTCCCAGTTTCAAGATTCTGGGCTCTGGGCAGACTGGGTGGTTAATGGTAGGGTTTTCCCTCCCTGGCTGCTGGGAGTTGAAGCCCTGTTTCTCAGAAAGAGTTATCAAACATTTACTTGTTTGCAAACCTTGTATCGTCCCTCTGGTACTTTCTGGGATTCTCAGAATATCTTCAGCAAAATAATCAGCATGTGTAGAGTTAAACATTTGGGTAGGAGAGCCCTTGGCTGTGCTGCCTTGCTGGAAGGCTCGGCGTGCCCTATCGGCACCCAAGGTCATAGCGTTCCTCTTCGGGGGGAGCAGGTACGTGCAGCCTTGCTGGGATAAATAACCCCCTCGATTCCTCTGTCTCTTCTGGCAGCATCCTGGTGAGCACCAGGATGAACCCGACAGGACCCGGGGGCTGGGGACTGTGTGGGTCAAAACCCCTTTTCACTAACAGTATTTTTACTCTGTGCTTCAAAGTCACAGGTGGGATTTGCTCCCCTGAAAAGTGAGCCCGGTCAGTTTGAGAATGGAGCTTCTGTTGGTGTGGGAGGTTTGGAAGAGCTCACCCATGCTTTCCTTACCTCGGAGATGCAGCCAGGGGTTCTGCTGCTCAGCTTTCTCCAGTAGCACCGACCCAGCCTTGGTTCAAACTGGTGTTTGAGCTCCTGGTGTGAGGGCAGGAGCCATTCACCTGCGTGTGATAACTTCTATAGGTGTGGTGGCTACTCAATGTGTTGTTACCAGCCCTCTGCACGCAGAAAGAGCCCTGCAATTAGCTGGGTTATAAACAAACTCTATCAGTGCTTAGAAATAGGCATGAGTGAAGTTGGATTTTCCACTCGCACGCCCTGTATCTTCCTTATGCTTCTTTGTGGGTTTAGGACAGTTGCCGGGTAGGAGGGATGCAGCTTGGCTGCTGGCAAGGAGCTGCCGTGCTGCTCTGCAGATATATATTCTGTCTCTTTTGCTTGGCTGGCTCCATGGAAGGAAACTTCATTTTTGTCTCCTCAACTGGCACCTTGAAACTTTGTTCACTGAACGCATCCCTGCAGTGGGGCTCTGGCGTGGCTGCAGCTCTGCAGAGCACACAGCAGGCTTTGGGCTTCCACCGGGCAGCATCGACCAGCAAAGAAACCAGAAGTGCAGAGAAAGAGGCTGCTGGCTCTCCTCGCACAGGAAAAAAGTCAATACTTGCATAAAGGAAACTGGAAAAATCACAGAATGGTACAGGGTTGGAAGGGACCTCCAGAGATCATCTAGTCCAACCCCCTGCCAGAGCAGGGTCACCCAGAGCAGGTTGCAGAGGACTCCATCACCTCTCTGGGCAGCCTGTTCCAGGGCTCCGCCACCCTCAAAGTAAAGAAGTTCCTTCTCGTGTTTAGGTTGAACTTCTAATATTCAAGTTTGTGCCCATTTCCTCTTGTCCTGTCCCTGGCACCACTGAAAAAAGACCAGCACCATCCTCTTGCCACCTACCCTTTAAGTATTTATAGGCATTGATCAGATCCCCCCTCAGTCTTCTCCAGACTAAAAAGACCCAAGTCCCTCAGGCTTTCAAATGCTTAAGAAAAGTTGTAGAATGAGACTTTGTCTCATCCCTGTGCACAGGGCACACTGGCTTCAGGGATAATTGTACTCCATCCCTCAGCAAGAGCTGTCTTTGTACCTGGATGATTTAGGAGACCCAAGGTTGGGATTTGGGGGATGACGAACTGGGCACAGGGGTTTTTCCTCCCCTCTTGTTTGTTTGGGGGGGGGGGGTTAGAGGGATGCAGAAATGGATGTAGCTAAGCAGGTATTGGCCTGTCCACGGATGGGTGCTCAGCACTGGGCTGGGACAGCCACTTCGGGAGGAAGGGGCCAGCCCAGTGCCCCCCAGGCAACAACCACCCAGCCATGTACACTGACCACCGTCCTGGTGGGGGCTCCATCAATGCTGATGGTTTGGCAGCAGAGTCCTTGGTTTGATGATGATGATGATGAAGGGGTGAGATGGCAACCTTTCCGAGCTGTCAGCCTGGATCTTGTTAGCACTCTTTGTGGATGCTTTTAGATGCTTCCAGTTCAGCCCATGCTGTGGTGGTGTAAGGCTGTGTACGCTCCCTGGAGCACCATGGCATGAAATGGAGGCTGCTAGAAGCAAGATGGAAGGTACAGACACCTCCAAGGACCTGCTTCCTCCCTTTTGCGCTGCTGTTTGATGGTGGTGGGAGAACTGGTAGAAGCCTGAGAGGCTGTTGGAGGAGCTGGTGGGCAACAGGAGGGATGCGTGTCCCAACTGCAACCACAGTGGTGTGAGTCCAGGCAGCTGCCCTGGGTACCAGTGTTCCCACCACAGGGGTGCATCCCTCAATGCCTTTTTTTGTGAGCTATGGAAACAGAATTAGAGAGATGTTAGCACTTTGCTCACAAACTACCATGCTTTTCATTCACGGTTTGTGTTTTTGTGTCTCCTTGCACCACAGAAAAGCAGGGTCCAGAGCGGAAGAGGATTAAAAAGGAGCCCGCCACCAGAAAGCCTGGCTTGCTCTTCGGAATGGGCCTTTCGGGGATCCGGGCAGGCTACCCGCTCTCCGAGCGCCAGCAAGTCGCTCTCCTTATGCAGATGACAGCAGAAGAGTCTGCAAACAGCCCAGGTGAGATCCAGAGGGAGATGCTTATAAATCCCTGGGCTTCTCGGTGCCTGGCCACAGGGTCACCACAGGGTTCAGGTAGCTCCTCGCTGGCAGCAGGGATGAGCTGCCGCCCCCCCCACCGTGGTGCCGGGGGCATGATACGCTGCTCCATGGGGTCTCCCTGCTCCCAGTAGCAGGAGATGTCCCACGGGCTGAATCCAGGCTGCCACAGAGGCTGCCCTGGATGCTTAACCAGAGCTTTGGTTCCACGGGAGCCTCCTCCACGTTGGAGCTTTGCATTTTCCACTGGCGTCTCAGGCTAACTCAGGAAAGGAGCATTGTGAATAAAGTTAAAATACCATCCTTTGTGGGTTTTTTAATGTTTCTTCTTGTGGAGAGGGGTAAGACATGTAACCAGTGCAGCTGTAACTTGAGATGCAGAGCAGCTGGAATGTGTTTACCACGGATTTCGTATTTTAGTAATTTTTATCTGTTGCATACATGACCACCCCCCAGGGCTTTTAGAGGCACTGTGCTATCTGTGTGTGCACATCTGCATCCTGCACACAAACATTGCAGCTTTTAGCCACATATTTTGTTGTTCTTAACACCAATTTGGCTGCTTATGTTGCTGTTACTCGGTGGGGAAAAAAAAAAAAAAAGGTGAAAAGCTGTGTAGCCTTCAGAGCATTCAGGAATTCTCCCAGGAAATGTGCAGTCTCCTCCCAAGGCTGTCAGACCTCACATGTACTTAGTAAGAGGCCACTTCCCTTAGGAAATGAGCTTTTAGGGTAAGGAGCTTCATTGTCTGCTTCTAAATCACGGGATTGCCTACAGTCTTTGCAAGGAGTGCAGTTCTCTCCAGTGGGCTTTGGCAGCCTGCAATTAATATCTGCATTATACACACACAGGCTCTCCTCTGTCTTCACATCGACTTCAGAGGTGCTTCTCGGTGCCTTGTGGTGAGCAGTTTTGGGGAGAGACGAGATGAAACGTGTTGCAAGAGCTCCCTCTAAGGGTTTAGGGCTTCCTTCGAATTGCGGTTCCTGACTCTTGTTTCTCTCCTCCGCGCAGTTGACACAACACCAAAGCATCCCTCTCAGTCTACAGTTTGTCAGAAGGGAACTCCTAACTCTGCCTCCAAAACCAAAGATAAAGTAAATAAGAGAAACGAGCGAGGAGAGACTCGGCTGCATCGAGCTGCCATCCGAGGAGATGCCCGGCGCATCAAGGAGCTCATTATCGAGGGTGCAGATGTCAATGTGAAAGACTTTGCAGGTAACCAGCCCGCTGGCAGTCCTGGCAGGGCAGCCCACGGATCCAAACCTTTGCCCACCTGGTTGCACATTCCACCTCTGAGAATGGCTCCTCCCAGAGAAAGCAGTTTCTTTATAACATGGGTTTGCTACTTGTAAAGAGGGGATTAATCAAAAATAACGGTTCTGTCCTTTGGAGAGGAAAAAGTTTTGCTGTCCTTTTAAAAAACAAACAAACAAACAAACGCAAACTACTACAGATTTGTCAAAATAATAAATCCCTGAAAAGCATCAGTTCCCTTGTTGGAGTTTGGCAGCTAAATTTCCGGGCTGTCCTCTCTGCCCTGACCTTGCTCTCACTTAGGGTGGTGATGCTGGGCTGGGCTTGATCTGTAGAGATCCCTGGGGCTGCTGTGACTCCACGCTCTGAAACAGTGACCAGGACCTGTTCTCTCGTCCCCTTCCACATGGGTGCTGTCTTGGAAGTCTGAAGGGCAATTTGCAAAGGGAGGCGAGCTGATTTAGCTCTTTTTTTAAACTTAAAATATAGGAAATAAAATGCACAAAAATATTGAAAAGAATGTTCAGAATTGCTTCAGAATTGAATGGCTCCAGCATTCTGGGGTTTGTTTTTAAGTACTGAACGTGGGGGTGCCACTAAGAGGAGTGGTGTGAATGTGAAGGGCAAGGTCAGGCTCCCAAATTAATGGCAACACTGATTGTCAGCTGAGGAATAGCACCACCTCCTCCTCCTCCTCCTCAGCAGCACTGCCAAGCTCCTGCTTCTGGTGGTGGGAATGGAGAAAGGAGCCTGGGCATGGAGCTGCAGCCACAGCAGAGCCTGGGATGGGAATGGCCCTGAGTGCTGTGGTGGGGAGAGGGTGGCCGTGAGATGATGCCTGGTGACACTCGTGCACACCAGTACCAGCGATGGGGCTGAATTAGCACAAGGCAGCCTTTCTCCCAGCACGTCCGAGAGCTTGACTTTGCTCTTTGCTGTTCTCTTCACACGATTTTGGGGCTATAAATAGATAGGCGTGTGCCTCCGCCTGTATGATTAATATCAGAGCTAGACTGAACTATCAGTTGTGATTAATTCTGGTCACAGGTGCCCCTTTTTAATGCTCCCAGTGAAGGTAACGGGATGAGCTCCCACGACCCTATCAGCAAAATACCGAAGGAGCCACGCACATTCACTGGGAAACTTCAAAACAGTTTCTGCTTAAAAATAGTCTGAATATGATAAAATATTTCATTCTGTGCTCTTCGGAGGTTTGTTTGAGAACTAGAGCCGCTGTTACTGTGGAGACCTGCTGTTTGGTTTCTCCCCGAGCCGGGGGCCTGTTCTGCGGCGGTATGGCTGCTTGCTCGGGAGAACGCACACAAAATATTTGTGAGGTCTGTGTGGGGGATGTTTCAGGGCGATGTCTGCAGTTCAGAGCTCAGCCCTGATCTGTGCCGGTGGTGTTTCCCATATGAAGGAGTTGGGAGAGGAAAGAATTGGAGACCTGACTTCCATGCAGCATCAGCAATTCTCTAAAATTCCTACATAAAACTTGGCCTTTCCATTTCCCGGGGCTGTGTCCGTTCTGGCAGATGATCTGTCTGTAGCACCTTGAGTGACCAGAGAGAAAAGCGGGATTGATTTAACCACCTCCTGGTTGGAGTAGCAAGGCAGAGCCACAGGTTTCTTCTGGGCCATCAGAGCCACAGACCCCTTGACACCCCCGTCTGCCGATGGAGGTTAATTTTCACTGTCTCCAGCTCCTCCACGGAGGTGACGTCCGTGTTCTGAGTGTCCCTTTCCTTGCAGGCTGGACGGCGTTGCATGAGGCATGCAACCGGGGTTACTACGACGTCGCAAAGCAGCTGCTGGCTGCCGGCGCCGAAGTCAACACAAAGGGGTTGGACGACGACACCCCTCTGCACGATGCAGCCAATAACGGGCACTTCAAGGTTGGTTTTTGCTGGATTTCGCTGTGTTTTTAATGATTTTTTTTTTTTCTTTCTCCTTGTCCCTCAAGCACCTCACTGTGCAAATACAGAGATTGTGGTTATTTCATTATCATTTCATTATCATTATCGAGGGAGGTCATTCTCCCCCTCTACTCGGCACTGGTGAGACCACAACTGGAATACTGCATCCAGTTCTGGGCTCCCCAGTTCAAGAGGGACAGGGAGCTGCTGGAGAGAGTCCAGTGAAGGGCAACCAAGATGATTAAGGGATTGGAGCATCTCCTTTATGAGAGGCTGAGAGAGCTGTGACTCTTTAGCCTGGAGAAGAGAGGGCTGAGGGGAGACCTTATTAATGCCTATAAGTATCT
>BJBW01002803.1:203066-247141 GCA_004320125.1 Scolopax mira
AGCCCTGGAACAGGCTGCCCAGGGAGGTCATGGAATCCCCTTCTTTGGGGATTTTCAAGACCTGCCTGGATGCCGTCCTGAGTGACATGCTCTAGCTCTGGACAATCCTGCTTCGGCGGGGGAGTTGGACTAGATGATCTCTATGGTCCCTTTCAACTCTAAAAAATTCAGTGAAATTCGGTGAAATTTGCTGCTGATAGCCATGTAGCAGGTAAGAATTTCCCTGCCTGAGTGTTTTACTCAGTGTTCCCCTTTGCAGAGGGATAGTTTATTCTTCTGGAGTCAGGGGGAGGGAGCATGGATTGTGTCTTTTTATTCTCCCTTTTTTTCTGCCCAAGTTTGTTCGTGTTGCTGTTTTTTTGACTCTTTTCTTATCAATGGTTGTTAATACCATAAGGCACGTCCCAAGGACAGACTGCTTTCTAGCTTGAGGACATCCCCCTTTTGGTTATAGATGAAAGTTGTACCAAAAGCCTGGAATCAAAACATCATTCAAGTCTCATTTTCTGCCTTCAGGTGGTGAAATTGTTGTTACATTATGGAGGGAATCCTCATCAAAGCAACAGGAAGGGCGAGACACCTTTAAAAGTAGCTAATTCTCCCACCATGGTGAATCTGCTCCTGGGGAAGACCACGTACCCCTCTAGCGAAGAGAGCTCAACAGGTGAGATTGACCTTTCCGTGAACGCGGGAGTGACGTTTGTGGCCTGCAGCTGTCTGTTAATACAGAGACGTTAAGAGGACAGTGAAGTTAGACTCTTGTCAGAGTATCTGCACGCTGCTGCCATGGTCAGGAGTCCGTCTGTAGCTGTAACCCAAATTCAGCCAACATAACGGCCAGCCTTTAGCTCCGGGAGCTCTAGCTGTTTGCCCTGGAACCCTACGTTGAGATCACTTGCCCGGTGCAATCAAGATGTAGGATTGGAAGCCAATTGCAGGTAAATGGCTGTCTTACCTTTGAAATATGGGTAACGTTCCAGCTTGTGCGTGGAGAGAAGGAGGTTTGGGTGCAGGTGGTGTATTCCTGTCCCTCCCCGGTGACAGGGCATGGTGCTCGGCTGTACCAGTGGGGACGTTTCAGGTTGTGCTCCCAGACTGTCCCTCAGAAGTGTGCCGTGCTAGAGCCTGTCCCACGAGTGCCACATGTGCCAAGTGGGAAACACTGCAGGGTTTAATTCGTGCTAATTAGAGTTCCAGTTTTATGGGGAGTTTTGACCTATGCTGTGTGCAGTCATAACCCTGTTATCTTGTCTTGATTAAACCCTGGATGTTGTTTTGAGGAGTAACCCGTGCAGGTTTGAGGCTGGATGGATAGCTGTTCCTTTCTAAAAGATCTCCGGACCGTCTTGAGCTTTGAGCTGCAGACTTAGCACAGGCTGTGTGAGACAAAAGGGCAGCAGGGCCATTGGCAGACGTTCACTCCTGTAGCAGACCCGTGATGTTCCCTCCCCAAAGCCCCTCACAGCCCTTAACACATTCTTCTTCTCTCTCTGCAGAGACCTCAGAAGAGGAGGATGCCCCTTCCTTCGCTCCCTCCAGCTCTGTTGATGGCAATAACACAGACTCAGAGTTTGAGAAGGGTTTGAAGCACAAGCCCAAGGCCCAGGAGCCCCCCAAAACCATCACCCCGGTGAAGGATGAGTATGAATTTGATGAGGACGATGAGCAGGACCGGGTCCCGCCAGTCGATGACAAACATTTGCTGAAAAAGGATTACAGAAAAGAGACTAAAGCAAACAGTTTCATTTCCATACCCAAAATGGAAGTGAAAACTTATACTAAAAATAACACAATTACACCAAAGAAAGCTGCCCACCGCATCCTGTCGGACAGCTCGGATGAGGAGGAGACCAGCGTTGCTGTGGGGACGGGGGAGAAGCTGCGACTTTCGACCCACTCGATATTGCCCAGCAGCAAGATTCGGGAGCCCGCCAGCACAAAGGCACAGAAGGAGAAAAGCAAAGTAAAAAAGAAGCGGAAGAAGGAGACGAAAAGCAAAGAGGTTCGGTTTGGCAAAAAAAATGACAAATTTTGTTCCTCTGAATCAGAGAGTGAAAACGTGGAGAGTGAGGAGGATGATAGAGACTCTCTTCAGAGCTCTAGCTGTGTAAAGGACTCAAGGCTAGTGCTAAAGGAATCCTCCTTGTTTAACTCTCTGTCTGCCTCATCGACCTCTTCTCATGGGAGTTTAGCATCCCAGAAACATAATCCCAATCTTACAGAACAGCACTCCAAGCACTGGAGGACGGACAATTGGAAAACCATATCTTCTCCAGCTTGGTCAGATGTCAGTTCCTTATCGGACTCCACCAGGACGAGACTGACGAGCGAGTCAGACTACTCGTCTGAGGACTCGAGCTTAGAGTCACTAAAGCCAGTCAGGAAGAAACCAGAGCACAAAAAGAAAAACACCACACACAACACTGTTTCTGAGAAAAAGAATTCATTCCATAGCAATGTGGATGGAGCAATTCCAAAGCTGGACAAGGAGGGGAAGGTTGTTAAAAAGCATAAAACAAAACACAAACATAAAAACAAGGAGAAGGGGCAGTGCCCCATCAGCCAAGACATTAAAATAATCAAAACGTTTTCTTTTGAGTTTGAGGACTCTAAACAAAAGCCTGAGAAAGGCTTGATAGTAGAGACAGAAAATCCAGTCGAAAACAAATTGAAAGTGTTAAAGCATGAGCGAGAACACAGTAAGAAGGAGGAAAAGCTCCCCAAAGGTAAATCGGAGGAGAAGGAATGGTTGTTTAAAGATGAGACTGGAAAATCCTCAAAAGAGGAGAAATCATTAAGAAAAGTCAAAGATGGTAGTAAAGACATGAGCAAATCCTTCAGAGAAGGATTAAGTAAATCAGAAAAAGAGAAACCTGTAAAGGAGAAGTCTCCCAAAGAGGAGAAGCCAAGAATACACAAGGAGGACCGAAAGAAGAAGTCAAAGGACAAGCAGTCAAAATCTGAAAAGAAGAATGAGCTGAAGGAGGAGAAGGTTTCTAAATTAGAGAAAGAAAAATCCTTCAAAGAAGAGAAAGAAAAATGCAAAAAAGAAAAACTTTATAGGGATGAATCTGGGTTTGATGATTTTAATAACAAAAACCAATTTCCCGAAAGTGAGGACACGAAGTTCAGCCTTTCAGATGATCAGCAGGAGAGGTGGTTTTCAGACTTGTCTTCTGATTCATCCTTTGATTTCAAAGGTGAAGATAGCTGGGACTCTCCAGTAACAGATTTCAGGGAGATTAAAAATGACACCGTGGCAAAACTAATCATAGAACCCGTGAAAGAGGAAATTAAAGACAAGAAAAAAGAAAATAAAACAAAAGAGAAGAAGGAATACAACGAGAAACGTAATGAAAAGGACACTTACTTAAAGAAGAAAGAGAGGGACTATGTGGACAAAAGCTCTGAGAAGAAAAAGGACCAAACGGACAGACACAAAGTTACTCCTAGTTATTTGCCTGAAAAGGATAAGAAAAGGAAGGATTCTGCAGAGAGTGTCAAGGAGAGGAAAGAAAAAGATACAGGTGAAACCAACAAAGACAGAAAAGATTCCTCTGATGGCTCTAAGGATCGAAAAGATAGCAAAACGAAGCAGGAGGAGCCTTATCGAGATGACTTCAAAGAATATGGCTGTGAAACATTCTTCAAGGATAAGTCTGACCCTGAATTCAGCAGTAAAACTCTGGAGAGTTGGGAGAGGCACCATTCTGGAAAGGAAAAGGAGAAGAAAGATGCTCCCGATAAAGAAAAAAAAGAAAAGGTGAAGCCAGAAAAATACAAGGAAAAATCCAAGGAAGGCGACAAGGAGAAAAATGAAAAAGTTGCTCCTGAGAAAATCCTGAAAGACAAAGAACTTGACAAGAGTTTCAAAGAGAAAAAAGAAACTAAGGAGAAATACAAAGACCTGCACAGCAAAGACAAAGAAAGGAAGAGTTCTTTTGACCAGGTTAAAGAGAAGAAAGAGAAAAGCTTCTCCACAGATCGAGAGGACTTCCCCGAGAAGAAGGATGAGAAGAAAGGCAAGGAGAAAAGCTGGTACAGCATTGCAGACATCTTCACGGACGAAAGCGAAGATGAGAGGGATGATTACAGCTTGACTGGGTTCAAAGTCAGCGACTCTGCTGGGAGCGAAATGCATCGTCTGGACAGTCTGCAGGAGAAGGATGATGGTGCAGCTGCTGAGAAGGAGCTGTACCCCGACAAGCACCGCAAGTACTCCTCTGACCGGCAACACTCGGGAGAGAAGCAGAAAGATAAGGACTCCAAGGAGAAGAAGAAGGACAAAGGAACATCGGAAGGGGGGAAAGAGAAGAAGGAGAAGAGTTCCTTTGAAAAACACAAAGAGAAGAAAGATAAGGAGTCTGCCGAGAAGTACAAGGACAGGAAAGACAGAACATCCATAGATTCCACTCAAGAGAAGAAAAACAAGCAAAAGCTCCCAGAAAAGGTTGAAAAGAAACATGCCAGTGACGACAAGGTGAAAAGCAAGCATAAGGAGAAGCCAGATAAAGAGCATTCCAAAGAGAAAAAGTCTTCAAAAGGAGGGGAGTCAGAGAAGAGCCTGCTGGAGAAACTGGAGGAGGAGGCTCTGAACGACTATAGAGATGACTCCAATGACAAAATCAGTGAGATCTCTTCTGACAGCTTCACAGATAGAGGACAAGATCCAGGACTGACCAGTCTCTTTGAGTCTTCTAACCTTTCTCTTACTGATGCTGCTGAAGAAAAGTTTAAGGACTCTCTCCCTTTACCCTGCTTGCAGGACAAACTCAAGGAGAAGGAGAGACACAGACATTCCTCATCTTCATCAAAGAAAAGTCATGAGAAAGAAAAAGCAAAGAAGGAGAAAACAGAGAAAAAGGAAAAAACAGAAGAATTCAAAGACTCCAGCAGCAGAAAGGATTCCTCTCATTATGAGAAAGATTTCTCTGTGGATGGGGAGGCTTTTAGCACTTCCTACAACATGAAGGCAGAGCCTGATGAGGAACCAGAGAAAAGCATTGATTACTTATTTTCCGAAAAGAAAGATAAAAATGATTCTGAAAGAGAGCTGTCAAAGAAGGCGGAAAAAGAAAAGACTTACGGTTCCAGCACCATCAGCACAGCTAAAGAGAAAAAGAAGCGAGATAAACACAAGGAAAAATGGAAGGAGGAAAAGGAAAAGCATAGAGACAAACATGCAGATGGTTTCTTTAAACATCACAAAGACGAGCCAAAGTCAACGCTTAAAGAAAAGGACAGTCCACAAGTTACCACCTTTAAAGATAAATCAAAGGAGGACAACCTCAAATTCGGTGAAACCAAACTGAAGGAGAAGCTCAAGGAGAACCAAGAGAAAGACAAATCCGATTCAATAAAAATAAGCAATGGGAATGAAAAAATAACCCTATCCAAAGACAGCGGCAAGAAAGATGCCAGGCCAAGGGAGAAGCTTCTAGGAGACGGTGATTTGATGATGACCAGCTTTGAGAGGATGCTGAGCCAGAAGGACCTAGAAATCGAGGAGCGCCACAAAAGGCACAAAGAGAGAATGAAGCAAATGGAGAAAATGAGGCACAGGTCTGGAGACCCCAAATTAAAGGACAAACTTAAAAGCTCGGAAGATGTGCGCAAGAGGAGTCTGGATCTGGCAACAAAGAAGCCGTTGACGCTGGATACTCAGCTCAAGGACAAGAAACTTAAAGAGCTGGGTCCACTGACTCCTATACTGTCACCAGAAAACAAGGCACAACCTGCTGTTGGGACAGACTCTAAGGACTGGATTACAGGTCCTCAGCTGAAGGAGATCCTCCCGGCTTCTCCCAGGCCGGATCAGAACCGGCCGACAGGAGTCCCAACCCCGGCATCTGTTGTCTCTTGTCCAAGCTATGAGGAGGTGATGCAGACGCCCAGGACTCCCTCGTGCAGCAACGAAGACTACACGGACCTGATGTTTGAATGTGCTGACTCGCAGCATTCGCTGCCCATATCCACCATGTCCATGAACGCGTGTTCTCCATCCTTCTTCGACAGATATGCGAATGTTTCCAGTGGGCTCCCTCAGAATCCGAGTCAGACCCCAACTCGTACCATACCCTCCACGAACCTTTACCGCTCCATCTCGGTTGACATCAGAAGGGCACCTGAAGAAGAATTCAGCGTCGGAGACAAATTTTTCAGACAGCAAAGCGTCCCGGCGACAACAAATTATGACTCTCCAGTGCAGCATTTAATGGAGGAGAAAGTTCCCCTTCCTTCTGTTCCTGCTGAGAAGTTCCAGTGCTTATCTCCTGGGTATTACTCACCAGATTATGGGGTTTCCTCACCGAAAGTGGAAGCTTTGCACTGTGCACCAGGACCTGTCAGCGGAGTTGCCCAGTCGCCTGAAAGTGTCTTTTCTGGTTTACAAGCAAAATCCTCCCCTTCCCACAGAGATGAACTGCTGGCTCCTTCAGTAGAAAGTGCTCTTCCCCCTGACCTTGGTATGCCCTTGGATACCACGGAAGAGCAGCAAGCCACTGCCTCCATTATGCCACCAGAATCTACCTACTTACCACCAATTGAGGAAAACCATTTCAGCTCGGGTGTGCCAGAGCAAAACAATATAGACTGGGATAATCCTCCTTCCAGAAACCCTGACCCTGCCATACCTCCCAGCCTGATGGGCAACCCGGCAGAGCACTCTGTCAGCTGGTCCATGGGCTCAGAGCTTCTGATGAAATCTCCCCAAAGGTTTTCCGAGTCCCCTAAACCTCCGCTCTGTTCCCTAGAGCCTATTCATCCTACACCAGTAGCCTTCATTCCCACAGATACTTCCTACCCCGTTTCTCCCATATCTTACCCTCTGTCAGTGTCTGAACCAGGGCTCGATGAAGTCAAGGAGGATGCTGAGGAAGCAGTTCCAGGAGAAATAGCGAATGCTGAAGAGCAGGCGCCGTATATGTCCCCCACTAGGTTAGACACGTTCTTCAATAATTGCAAACCCCTTCCAGAAGAAGCACCTGAGATACCTCCAGAGCCCCCTTGTATGCCAGCAGAACCTCAGGCAGAAGCTGTTAGCGCGCCAGAAAACAACTATTTGGAAAACAATAATGCTGCACCCACAAATACGGAGGAGGCAGTAACGTGGCCTGATCCCTTCACCAATACAGAAGATGACTTGGACCTTGGCCCCTTCTCGCTACCGGAGCTGCCGCTCCAACCTAAGGATGTTGCAGAGACAGAGATGACAGAGGCAGAAGCAGTAGAAGAAAGCCCAGCAGCAGCTTCAGAAACAAGCACTGGGATCATTAAAGCAAGCACATCCGTAATAGCCTCCGGAGAGCCGGAGGAGCCACCAGCCAGCCAGGCAGCTGCTGTCCCACCCGTGGAGACAGAGCCACCAGCAGAGGAGCAGAAACCAGAAGTGACTACACAAGAAGCCACTCCCGAAGTGCTGAACGTAGCTGAGGAAAAAGGAGCAGAGGACTCGGAAGCGCAGATTTTCCAGCAGACCCCGTCCGAGTCTGCTCAGGCAGAGAGCAAAGAGGTGGAGGCTGCGCACGAAGACCTGTCTTCTTCTGGTGGGGTGGCAGAGAGCAGCTCCCAGACCTGTCCCCCACCGGTGGCCACCGGCGAGGGCAGCGTTTCACAGGAGGGTGCTGCGGCACGTGGTGGGAGCCAAGTCCCTTCCTCCCAGGCAGACGCACCTCCGAGCAACGCTCAAGCAGAAATCGTTGAACCAGTACAAAAACCAGTAGCAGAAGCTCCCAAACCGCCCAAAATAGAAGAGATTCCTCAGCGGATTACCAGGAACCGGGCTCAGATGCTCGCCAACCAAAACAAGCAGAATGCTGCCTCTTCCGAAAAGGAATTTCCTCCCGTGTCCGCGCCCGCCACGCGTGCCAAAGGCCGCATCACCGAGGAGGACGATTCCCAGGCCCAGCACCCGCGCAAGCGCCGGTTCCAGCGCTCCAACCAGCAGCTGCAGCAGCAGATCAACACCTCCACCCAGCAGACGAGGGAGATGATACAGCAGACACTGGCAGCTATCGTAGACGCTATAAAACTGGATGACATCGAACCTTATCACAGCGACAGGTCCAACCCTTACTTTGAGTACCTCCAGATCAGGAAAAAGATTGAAGAGAAGCGGAAAATCCTCTGCTATATTACTCCCCAGGCTCCACAGTGCTACGCTGAGTACGTCACCTACACGGGCTCCTACCTGTTGGATGGCAAGCCTCTAAGCAAGCTCCATATTCCAGTGGTGAGTCATCTTCTTTCTTTAAACCCCACCATTACAGCATCACCAAATCATATGGGGTCGGAAGGGACCTCCGGAGATCATCTAGTCCAACCCCCCTGCCAAAGCAGGTCCACCCAGAGCAGGTTGCACAGGAACGTGTCCTGGCAGGTTTTGAATGTCTCTAGAGAAGGAGACTCCATCACCTCTCTGGGCAGCCTGTTCCAGGGCTCTGCCATCCTCAAAGTAAAGAAGTTCCTCCTCGTGTTTAGGTTGAAGTTCTAATATTCAAGTTTGTGCCCATTTCCTCTTGTCCTGTCTCTGGGCACCACTGAAAAAAGACCAGCACCATCCTCTTGCCACCCACCCTTTAAGTATTTATAGGCATTGATCAGATCCCCCCTCAGCCTTCTCTTCTCTAGGCTGTCCCTAAGGTCTGTCCCCTCCCTTGGTGCTACAAGCACAGCCAGGTTGTCCCCTGTGTATCACGAGTGCCCTTGCAATGCTGATGGCACCCCAGGCCATGGCTTTAGCCTACTTTTAGAACGTGCTTATGTCGACAGATCTAAGCCTCGATAAGTGGATGGCTGCATGATAAATGCATCCTCTGAGATGCTCTATTTTTGCAGGGAAGACCTCAGGCTGTGCTTGGGAACCTGAGATTTGTTCAGGCTTTAGAGCAAGTTTATATGAATCCATGGATTTGAGGCTGGAAGGCCAAACTGCTTTTACAAGCAGTAATTGTAATGGGATAACGAACCTAGAAGACTGTAGGAAAAAGGTGGCTCATGACTCCTGCCTTCCTTTTCCCAAGCACTAATATTTGATTTGTCGACACCACGCGCTCCTTGGCAGTGGTGTCTGCATTCCCCTGCTGTGCTGCATGAATGGACTTGCTAATACAAGCGCATCGATAAAATTAGTGCTGCAGGCAGTAAATCCGGGATCCAGCCTGGAGGGTTGATATGAGCAGCCACGTCAGGCTTCGTTCCCTGCTGCAGGGAGTACAGATGGCCCCAGTCTGCGGGTGTTTCTGTGGCGGTGTAGTCCATGCAGGAGTTACTGGTTTTGTGAGTTGACACGTGCTCTGTCTGCCCCAGCACCGCGGTGCTTGTGGCCTGTGTTCCCATCAGGTTGTTCCTTCCTGGACTAACCCAGAGCCATGGGCTCCTCTGTCCTGCAGCTCGGGCTGTGCTGGGGGAGCACTTTGCTCCTCAGGAAAGTGCAGGATGGATGAGGACACAGGCACCCTTCCTGGTGCACAGACTGGGTGCTCCCGGGACTGTTTCTCCAACACTTCATCACACACCCCCAGACCCCTTTACAGACTGCCCTCGAAGCGCATGGGGTGATTTGGGCTCTGTCTCTGCAGCCTGAGCTCGTCTCTTGCCCTGTTGTCTCACCCCTCGCTGTGCTCTGAGCACCGGCAAGATGTTTTCCTCAGAAAAACTGAGGAGATAGGCAGACCTTCTCCTCTGGTGAGCTCCATGCGGCACCCCCCGCAGTGGTACCGACTCCCCCACTGAGTCCTTGGCCAAGGTGCCTTTCAGCTGGGTGGCCGGGGGAGCAGGCACCCCCGGGGGCCATGCACCCAGCGGCGCTGCTGGCTCTAACCCTCTGCTGTCGTGTGCCCGCAGATCGCCCCGCCGCCCTCGCTCGCGGAGCCGCTGAAGGAGCTCTTCAAGCAGCAGGAAGCCGTCCGGGGGAAGCTGCGGCTCCAGCACAGCATAGAGCGGGTAAGGGAGTGCTCGGGGAAACTCCCGCCGGGGGAAGAGATCCCCAAATTTCTTCTGCTGGGGAAACTGAGGCCGCCACACTCACTGCTTCGTTTGCTTTTCCTCAGGAGAAGCTCATCGTCTCCTGCGAGCAGGAGATTTTGAGAGTTCATTGTCGGGCAGCAAGGACTATTGCCAACCAGGCTGTGCCCTTCAGTGCCTGCACCATGCTGCTGGACTCCGAGGTCTATAACATGCCTCTAGAAAATCAGGTCAGTGCCCATCTGGAGAGGTGTCTCAGGGATGCTGTGCCAGACCCCAAGGGAGAGGGTGCTCTTCTGGATGGAGGGAGGGATGGATGTAGGCGGGAGCTACTAATGCTCTCCCTGCTCAGGTGCCTGTCACCCACCATGCCAAACAGACGCAGAACATCCTGCAGGTCTCCTCAGCATGTGCCCAAGTTGCCTAATCTGGCTCAATTTCTGGAGTCGCCTGTTCTTGGACACCCCACATGTGCACAGGGGAAGGAAGTACATCCGGGAACGTGGGGATACAGGGAGCATCGTGTCTCATTAGGAGCAGAGATGACTCATGTTTATCAGTGAGTCTCAGGACCCTCTGCCTTTCTTCTAGGTCAGGATCATCTGCACACTTGAAAGGTTTATTTTACTACGCTCTGGGATGTCTTTTCCTGTTGGAGGAAGGGGAGAGAGCCATTAAATTGATTTGTGTCTGAACAGTGGCTTTGAAAGAGCCAGACTCTGTCGCACAGCCCACAAAAAATGGTCATTTCTTCCTTCGATTTCACATCCTTCTGTGCCAGAGAAAGAGGAATCGTGTCCGGTGTCTGCAGCTGGTGGCCGTGGGGCTGCGGTGGTCCCGAGCCATCCCACCAGCACCCTCTGCAGCCCAGGCCCCGCAGCTGCCGCCAGCCTGGCTGCTCAGGGAAGCACCTTGCTGCATTGCGGGAGGGATCCTGTGCAGGGGTGGGATCCTGGAATTTATTACTGGCCCAGCATATTGATCCAGGAGCCTTCATTCATCCCTCGGCGTTTCTAAGCCAAGTGTCTGAGCTTCTCCAGCGAAGACGTTATGATCTTGGGCATGAGTTGAAGGAGACAGAGAGGTGCGGGTGCTGTGAGGGGCTGGCATGGACAGATTATCTGCAAAGACAGCAAAAATGGGGGTTGTGTGCAGGCGTGTGTTTGTGCCTCTCTGAGGCCAAAGCCCCTGGCAAAGGGCTGCCAGAGCAGCTGAGAGCAGTGTCCTCTATTGTCCCTTCCCTGCAGGCACCTTCCTTGTTTCTGATGAGTGTGTGCCCTGAGAGGGGTTTCAATATGGCCTGTTAGACCTGAGGCTGCTTACGGTAAAAAAAATATAAATAATAACCTATGGAGTAATTCCACTTTGCTGTCTTTTCCTCAGGGAGACGAAAACAAATCGGTCAGAGACCGTTTCAACGCGCGACAGTTCATTTCCTGGTTGCAAGACGTGGATGACAAGTACGACCGAATGAAGGTGAGAGGTGCTGAGCCCCGGTGCTGCTGCTCCTGCTGCCCTGCCTCCTGCCCGGAGGGTCTCCCCAGAGGGGTCCCGGCTGCTGCCTTTGTGGTTTCCAAATACCTGCTGGGAGCTGGTGTCCCGAGATGAGATGGTCTGGGCAGCGTCAGGCGGTGGGAGACACTTCTGTGCCCGGTGCGGCAGAGAGGTGGGAGCCTCTGGGGACTACGGGAGCAGAGTTGTCTCTGCTGGTTCCAAAAAGGGAGACACGTTCTGCTTAGAGTTGTCTGACTCTTGCTTTCCTTCGTGCCATCTGTTCTGGAGCTTTCTCGGTCAGATAAACCCCTGGGGCCTGCTCTTTGCCAGCAACACATGGTGCAGCGAGCTCAAAACCTATGGCAGGCTTCAAGGTGGCAGGAGCCCATGCAGTGATTTGCAGAGTACTCCACAGAGCTCTGGGTGGCAAACTCTGGCACGGTAGGGAGCAGGGACAGTTGTGCTTTCAGCTGGTGACACGGAGAGAGTTGGCAGCTCCCATGAAGGGAGCAGCACCCTACTCTCGGGCACCTGAGGGCCACCATTGGGGCCAACGGTGGCTGTCTGTGAAGGCTGTCAGCGGTGGGGTCAGTGCTTTGAGTGCTTGTGAGCCTTTAAAAGCTGCTCTACAAGTCTCTTTTGGGTTTGCCCCTGCTCCTGCTGGAACTGGCCTCAGCAGGCGTCCCCAGTCCAGATTTCCTTCCTCCAAGGATGCGTGTGACATCCCTTGCTCCTTCCTTTGCTGCTCTGCCTGTGGTGATGGCTGCCCGTGGTGATGGCTGCCCGTCCCCTGCCTTTGCCGGGTGGGACGGGCAGCAGCACCTTTCCTGCCCTCTCCTGCCCGTGACTCATCTCTGCTTGTTCTTTTTCTTCTGCCCCATCCAGACATGCCTGCTCATGCGACAGCAACACGAAGCTGCTGCTTTGAACGCGGTGCAGAGGATGGAGTGGCAGCTGAAGGTGCAGGAGCTGGACCCCGCGGGGCACAAATCCCTCTGCGTGAACGAGGTGCCCTCGTTCTATGTGCCAATGGTCGACGTGAACGATGACTTTGTGCTCTTGCCGGCATGACAGTTCAAAACCAGGAGACATCACTGAACACTGGCACGGACGGGAGCCCTCCGAGGTCGGGCGGTCGAGCTCACATTCACCCTTACCGCTTGCTGATGAATCCCTGGTCAGAGGAGGAGGAAGCAGCTATCGGCAGAAAACAAAACAATAAGAAAAATAATTGCACTTTCTTCACAACGCGTCCCTCGCTTCCGGACTGATGGCAGCTCCGCCGGGCGGCGGGACGGGGCGCATCTCCTTTCCAACCGGCTGCTGCAGGCAGGGAGGCAGCCGGTCTGCGCGGGCAGCGAGCACTCACCGGCCGAGAGACTGGCAGAGGCGTGGAGGGAGGAGGCCAAGGACACCATTTGTGTGTTGCAGAAGCTGCTGAGCGGGGCCAGCAACCACGTGATTCATGTACTTGTGAACACACCGTGATTTCCAGCTCTCTGTTTTCCACCGGTCGCGGATCTCCTCTCGGGAGAAGCTGCAGTAGGAAACCATGGGGGGGTAGGGGAGGGGGGGGAGGGAGGGGGTGTTTTGAGTTTCTCGTTCCATCCTGGGTATGTCTAAAAAAAAAAAAAAAAACCAACAAAAAAAAACCCCAACAACCCAACATGACAAAAGCAAACAAACAAAAAAGACAGCGTCCAAGTTGGGCAGCCGCGGCTCTGGAGGTGTGGACGGCTCCGGGGTGCGCCCGCGGGGCCCCGCAGCAGCTGCTCGCCACTGTTTGGGAAGAGCAGAGGAGCCGCCGGGGTGGCACGGCTTGGCACGGCTCGGCACGGCACGGCTCGGCACGGCACGGCTCGGCACGGGGCGGCCGGCAGCGGGCGGGGGAAAATGGTGACGCAGAGAAAGGACTTTGCCAACTGTGTTTTTAATGGAGTAAAATCCATGTGGTTTATATATTTTTTTTTCCTTTAATCTTGGGCATTTCGTTTCTCTTTCTGAGAACATAACTTGAAAACACTACAGAGCCAATACTCATATAAAGAAAAATTGTATCCCATAAATGCTGTACAGTTTTTATATACATTAACAATGTACTTTTGCTGCCTTCTAGATAATTTATTTTGCAACACATTACTGCACAGTTGTAAATAACTTATGTACTGTAACATCACTTTCAGTTATGTGTAAAGAAATAAATAAATTAATTAAAATTATCTTTGTAATGTACAGTTCACCCCAGGCAGCGCTTTCCCTGTCAAGGTAAAAAATCAGGGCCAAGGCGTTGTGTGGTGTCACTCAGAAGCCCCTCTGATGTGCTCAGGTACACACAGGTGGTTCCCTTCCCACCCACGGTCCTTGCTGCAGGGATCTCCAGGTGTGGACCTGCTCTTCATCATCCTTCTTTCTCTCTTCTTTCTCCTGCCTTTTTGCCTTGGGTAGAATTGGGACGCTGGCGGTGCCGACCCTGTGGCTGCAGCAGGGTGGGCCACGGAAAGAGGGGAGTTCTCTGTGCCACTTGTCCAAGAGTTGACATTTGGGCTCGGGCTGGTGAGTTTAGCTCAAGTCAAGGAGCTGGTGGTTTGGGACTGCAGAGCTTAGGGAAGGACTGGTGGAGCCCAGCACTGCCCCGTGGATGCAGGTTGTTGTACTGGGGCATCTACTCTGCTCTCTGGATCAAGAGGATGGAGGCAGTGCCCAGCAGGAGCGTGGCTTGGCCACGCTGGGCCCAGCCCTGGTGTTTCCAGAGTCCAGAGGAGTCCATAATCACATGGAAAGATGGTGCCTGGGTCTGGCAGGAGGAGATGACCTGAGCTGAGCTCACCACCCAGCGCGCTGCTCTCCTCTGCATCCCCAGCAGAAACAGGGGGTTTGGGGAGGCTTCACCTCCCGACTGGGGACACATGATGTGTGGCTTGGGGACAACACAGTCTCACGGGTGTCTGCTGGGGCTGCCCCATGGTGGGAAGGAGCCACCAGCTTGGTGATGCACCGTGTCTTCTTCTTTGGGGGGCTGCTCTGGACGTGCAGCTCTCAGCAGAGCCCAGTCCCCCAGCCCAGGCTCGGTGCATGTTGGCAAAGTCAATCCTCAGCACAAACTCAGGGATGTGGCTGGAGATGGACTCGAGTCGCTCTTCCAAGCCCTCTGTGCCTTGGTTGCTCCTGCTGCCCAGCCTTTCCCGGCGGGCAGAAGCCCTGGCTGCCCACCCTGCCTCTCTGCCCACCGCTGCCAGCCCCACCATGGGCTGGGGGCTGGCCCTTATGGATGCCCACTGTTGGCACCCAGTTCTCCTGCCTCTTCTGCTCAGCCCTGCCAGGTGCCCACGCTGGTTGAACATCTCGGCTGCTGCTTCCTGGAAGTGGAGGTGTTGGAAATGCCGTTGAGATACTTTTCCAGTGCTGGGGGGGACCAGAGGGGACCAGCTGAATTCACAAATGGCTTTTCAGCCCCAGCCTCCTCTTTCTGCAGTGCAGGCTCTCGCTCAGCCCAGGCAGCCAAGGAGATCTGGGAGCCTGTGGACCACCAAAGCCCTCACCAGGGCACAGGCAGCACCGGGTCACTCTGCCAGCATCTGGGCAGCCCCAGGGGTTCCTGCTGTGCTGGGACACCTCTGTGCCCCTCTCCCCCTGGCACTGCCACCAGCTTTGCAGCCGGTCGAGGAATTTTCCACCCTCCTCACACCAGGAACCTCGAGATTTGCTCCATCACATCCCAGCAGCTTCGTAAGAGCCGGGGAGGGGGTTCCTGCCTTCCCCTGCCCGACCCCCAGCTCCTGCCTTGGCACAGGGGCCCATTGCTGGACCAGCAGCACCAGTGAGGACCAGGGCTCACTGCAGTGCTGTTTCTCACCAGTTTCTCCAGTTTCTTACTGGAGACAGAGTGGATTTTACCTGCTGTCCTTGGCCCAGGGCTGCCAGGTCAAGGTGGGCAACTGGTGCAAGCGCTGGGTGGCTGCTTCTGCTCCTGGGGGCGGGTTCTTCTGACAGAACAGAAGAAAGCGGCCACAAGTAGCACTTCTTTTTTAACCCATTTCCAGTCCTGCTCTGCTGAGGTTAAAAAAACAGAGATTAATCTCTGTGAGCACAGAGAGACCTTTAATCGGCCCATGTAAAGCAAGAAAAGTCCCCTGCTCTCTTCCCACCCCGCTGCTGGGAGGCTCGGGAGTCCCCAGGGATAACTTTTCCTCCCGGCTCCGCTCCTCCCGGCCGCGTTAGGTGGGTGCAGGTACCTCCCAGGCCGGGTCCCACATTCTCCTGGCACTGGTGGGACCCTCGTGGTGGTGTGTGGGCTGAGCAGAGGTGAGGCTGCCTGGTCTGCAACGCACCAGGGTCATTTATTTATTTTTTTTTCCACATCATCATTTGTGTACACGGTGCTGGGCACTGCACCCCCAGCTTTTTGGGGCTCAGCTCCCCAGAGGGATGCAAAAGGTGAAGGCAGATGTGATTTTTCTACTGATGCTGTTGTCTGTCAGAGGCCGGGTTTGTAAATAGTTTAAATTATTTTAAATAGAGAGGAGGGAAAAAAAAAAAAAAAGAAAAAAAAAGCTTGTTTGCCACTTGGCTGCTCTGTTGGCTTTTCCCACGGGCTCACAAGGGCGCTGGGGGGGAGGAAAGGGGGGCAGATGTCACCAGCCCCCCCCTTTGAGGTTTAGGGGGACCTGGGTACATTTGTGGGCGGTTCTGGGGGGTCCTGGCTGCACCCCCGGCACCACCTGGGCTCTGGAATCCCCCAGTCCCAAGGAGGTGCCTTAGACTGGAGGGTTTGGGGGGATGAACCCGGCTGGGGAGGGTGAACTGGTGGGGAGGGGGGGGGCATGACACAAACTGAGGCTTGGGGGGGGGCAAACTGGGCTTGAGAGGGGAGGTGGGAGGGTGAACCGGGGGTTGGGGGCTGAGTAAGGGCTGGGGGACGTGAACCAGTGCTGGGGCGGCGGACCAGGCTTGGTGGCTGAACTGGTGGTGGTGGTGGGAACTCAGTTAAAGAAGCTGGGGGAGCAAGGGGGGTGAGGTGTGTGTCCGAGCCGGGCGGGACGTGGGGCGGTCGGGGGCGGTTCCCTCGAAGGGGCCGGTTCCCCGGCGGTGTCCGCCCCCACCTGCCCGCCGTCTGGGGCGACCCCGAGCGGTGCCGGGTTGTCGGGGGTGATGGCGGCGGGGGGGTGCCGTCCGCGGGGGCTGCGGGCGGCGGGGGGGTGGGTTCCTTGCGCGGCGCTGGCGCTGGGGTGGGCGCTGGGGTGGGCGCTGGGGGCGGCACCTCCCCACCGCTGCCGCCCCGACGCCGCGCTCCTGCCGCCGCCGCTGCGCCGCCTGGCGGGGGCCGCCCTCCTCCGCGCCGCCGTCCCCCGCCTCCGCGGCGGATGGAGCCCCTGCCAGCTCTATCGGTACCCACCCGCCGCCTCCCGGCCCAACGGCACCGGGCCCTGCACCCGCGGTTGGCACTACGCCCTGCCCGCCGCCGGACTCCGCTCCAACCTCGTCACCCAGGTTTAGGGATGGGGGGGGGGGGGGTGGGGGGGGGGGGTTTGTTGTGTTGGAGGGTGGGGGACCCCTAGGGCCGGTAGGGTCTGTGGTTCTAGAAGGGGGGGGTCCCCTGGGTGCAGGAGGGGTCAAGGGGGTGTCCTTCGGGGAGGCCATGTGGGCTGGCTGCCTGGGGAAGGGGGACAGGAGGGTGAGTCTGGGGGGGGGAAGAAACTGGGGACCCCAGCAAGGGTCCCGTGGGAATGCCTGGGGAAGGGAGTCTGGGGGGAGGAACAAGCTGAGGACCCCAGCAAGCATTCCAGAGGAAAGCCCTGAATGCACAGGGGGAGCACCAGGGCTGTCCTGGGGTGTTTACTTGGGGGCCCCCAGACGTCCTGGGGAAGGGAGAGGGGTTCTCAAGGGGAGAAGGTGGGGAAACCTGCCGTGGAGGGGCTTTGGGGGTGGCTGGGAGGAGCCTCGGGGTGTTGGGGAGGGGGCAGCACACAGGGTCCCTCCATATCCAGCCCCACATGCACCCTTGTGGGGTGGGGGCTGGCCAGAAGTCCCCCAGGCGACTCCTGGGGATCGTGGCCCCCATCCATCCCACCCCTGTGGGCAGTGAGGAAATGTGCTGGGACCCCCCTGCTCAGGTGTCCCCACTGTGTCCCCCCACTCCTGCAGTGGGACCTGGTGTGTGCCTCACGCTGGAAGGTGCCCCTGGAGCAGACCACGCACTTGCTGGGCTGGATGCTGGGCAGCATCGTTACCGGCCTGGCATGTGACAGGTAACTGGGGGTCCCTGGGGTAGCTCCCCCCCGGGCAGAGGGGCACCGTGCCCAGCCCCGCTCACAGCCCATCCCCTGGCAGGTTCGGCCGCCGTCCCGCCTTCGTGGTGTCCCTGGTGCTGGCAGTGCCCCTGGGCCTCGGCGTGGCGCTGGCCGTGAACTTCATCATGGTCCTGGTCACACGGCTGCTCTTCGGGGCGGCTCTGGCAGGAGCCTTCCTCTCCCTCTACGTGGCACGTGAGTGTGCTGGCGGTGGGGGGGGGTCCACGGTGGTGTGGGGACTGAGGATGCTCCGGGGTGTAAGATGGTTCAGGGTGTAGGATGCTCGGGATACAGGATGCTCAAAGGTGCAGTGTGCTCCGCAGCCACGTCACCCACAGTGCCCCCCTTGTCCCCGTCCCCTGCCAGGGCTGGAGCTGTGTGACCCCCCGCACCGGCTGGTGGTGACGATGGTGGCCGGGTTCTTCTGGATCGCTGGGGAGCTGCTGCTGCCAGGGCTGGCCGTGCTGTGCCGGGACTGGCGGGTGCTGCAGGGTGCCGTCACCATGATCCTGGCTCTGCTGGCTGCCTGCTGGTGGTAAGGACACCTCCCCCCCCCCTTCCCCGGCCAAGGGGACTGTGTACACAGGGAGGGTTCCCCCCCTGCAGTGGGGCTGAGCGGTGCCCTGAGGCTGGCACCAAGCCATGCCCGGGGAGTGCCAGGGCAGCACACCAGGATCAAAGGCTGCCCAGGGCTCTCTGGGTGGAGCGTGGGGACTGCTTTCCCCCCCCCCCCCCCCCCCCCCCCCGGGANNTCCCCCCCCCCCCCCTCCCTGCCCCAGGTAAATGTTTGCTCAGGTTTGGAGTTGAGGGTTTCTGGGCAGCGTCGCTTTGAAGCCGGGAAGGGGGGTGTAGAAGGCTGGAAGGGGGCCAGGCACCTGGGGAGCCCCGTGACACTGACACTTGTGCTGCAGGTGCCCAGCTCTGCTGCTGGAGTCACCACGATGGCTCCTGGCCACGTGGCAGCTGGAGAGGGCCAGGAAGACCCTACAGGAGCTGGCCGAAAGCAGTGGCCCCAGCTCCAACGAGGTCTCCTGCCACCAGGAGAGCCTCCTGGCAGGTGTGTGCGGAGAGGGGAGGGCACTGCTGAGGGTGACGTGCCTGACGGGCCCCCTCCCCAAAGCCATAGTGCCAGGGGCAGTGGGATGGTGCCAGCTTTAACCTGGGTGCCCCTGTCCCGGCAGAGCTGGAGACCCTGTCTGAGGGGTCCCCGCAGCCCAGGTACCACGCCATCTGCGAGATCTTCAGCACCAGGGTCATCTGGAAGAATGGTGTCATCCTCGGATTCACAGCGTGAGCAAGCAGAAGGGGGGGTGGGAGGGGGGTATGGGGTTGGGGGGGGTCCCCCCGCTCATGGCCCCTTGACCCTGCTCTCCTGCAGCTTCATCGGTGCCGGCATCCGCCACTGCTTCACCCGCAACCTGGACCCCCACCTGCCCCACTTTTTCTCCTCCTACTTTGTGCTGGTGGGCACTGAGGTGGCCGCCTGCCTCTTCGTCTGCCTGACGGCCGAGCGCTTCGGGCGCCGTGCCATCCTCCTGCTCTGCACCGTCCTCACCGGCATCTCCTCCCTCCTGCTGCTGGCCCTCACCCAGTGTAAGGATGGACGGGAGACCCCTGCCCTCCCCGTGGTGGGATGTAGCCCCCAGCTGGGGGTGGGAACAGAATGCCGGGGTGGATGGGGTGGGGAGGGGGAGAGCGGATCTGTGCAGGATCCCCTGAAGGTGTTTCCCCCCCACCTCAGACCTGCTTGACCTCATTGTCCTGACCCTGTCCGTGGTGGGCATCACCGCCTCCCACGCCGTCACCATGCTCAGCATCTTCTTTGCCAGCGAGGTCCTCCCCACCGTGATCAGGTGAGGGGGGAACCACCACCTTCCCTGTGCTACCCTGGGGTAGGGGGCCGGGGGGGCAGGGTCCCCTGGGCCCCCCTCTGAGCATGTTTTCCCTGCAGGGGTGCTGGGCTTGGCCTCATCGTGGGGGCCAGCTTCGTGGGCAAGGCGGCCGCCCCCATCACCGCCATCCCCAACAGCCGGGGCTTCTTCCTGCACCACGTGGTCTTCGCCTCCTTCGCCATCCTCGCCGTCCTCAGCATCATGCTGCTGCCGGAGAGCCAGGGCCGCAGCCTGCCCCAGTCCCTGCAGGACGGCGAGAGCCAGCGCCGGCCCCCCCTCTTCCACCGAACCCCCCGGGAGGACCACCTGCCCCTCCTCGCCCCCCAGGGCATCCCCCACGACTACTCCCGCCTCGCTGCCTCCACCAGGAGGATGCTGGGTTCCCCAGCTGCACCCCGTGAGACGTAGCTGTGTCATGTGTGTCCCCTCTCCTCCAGGGTCTCCCTGCTGCTGTGGGGGGGGGGATGCTGAGCACAGCACCGGGATGCCCCATGGAGTGCCAGGACCCCCCATCTGTGGGTGCTTGTGGGGGACAGTGGGGTGCACCCAGGACACGTGGCTGGGCTGGGGAAAGCAGCACACACCCCCCTCCTCGCGGTGGGGCCGGATCCTGCCCCAGGAGGAGCTGTGCTGGGAGTCCTGGGGTGGGGGTGATGCCCCCCCCTCGGGTGTTTGAGGTGGGTGCTCACCAGCTGCCAATAAAAGTGCCTTGTTTCTACGGGCGGCTGGTGTGGTCGGGGGCCCCGCACGGTGCCCCTGCCACCGGCCCCCATTTTATTACGAAGGAAATGGGGGAATCCTCACCCCCATGGTATCCACCCCCCCCGGTCAAGGGATGCCCATGTCCTTGGCCTCTGCCTTCCTGCCATTTCCTGGGCACAGGGTGTGCGTGTGTGCAGGCGTGCAAACCCCGGCCCTGTGGCCTCTCTCGGTGCACACGCGTGTGCAGAGCCCTCCCGCCCCCCATCTGGGTACCTGGTGCACACACATGTGCAAAGCCCCCGCAGCCAGGCCTCTTGTGCACTTCCATATGCAAAGCCGCTGCACCTGGGCATCTCCTGCACACGCGTGTGCAAAGACCCCTGCTGCTCCCCCGTCCCAGACCACCCCCCCACCCCCCATCCTGTCCCCGCTACTGCCCGTAGAGGTCGGCCAGGCGTCGGAACCGTGGCCCCCACTCGTTCAGGTAGTCGTAGTCCTGGTCCTCGTCTGTCAGGCTGGAGACGATGGAGCTGAGGGGGCTGGCGACGGAGCCCGAGCCCTCGTAGTCGTAGATGAGGGCCGTGTCGTAGGGGGGCACGCTGGGGTCGCTGTCGGCCGCCTCCAGCCCCTGTGGGGGACCGAGGGGCACCATCATCCCCAGTAGAGATGAGGGGCTGGGGGGAAAGGGGGGGTGGGGTGGGGAGGAGCGCATCAGGTACTTGTCCCCACCTCGTTGATGAAGTCCTCGATGTCGGAGGGGCTATTGGGCAGCTTGCGGGGGGGCAGGGGGGTGGCAGAGCTGAGCGGGGTGTCCCTGCGCAGCGGTGGCTTGGCCCGGGGAGGGAAGAGCTCAGGGTGCCGGAGCTGGTTGATGTCGTAGGCATCCTGTGGGAATGGGAGGGGGTCAGGGGACAGACCTTCCTGGGACCTCTGCTTCCCTCCCTGGGTCCTGCTCACCTGGTCCTCCTCGCCCCCGCCCTGCTCGTCGTAGTTGAGGATGTTGTCCCGCATGTCGTCCTGCGAGCGCTCCAGCAGCCCCTTGCGCAGAGCCCGCTGGCGCCCACGCACCCGCACCGCCCCCAGCCCCGCCAGCACTGCGGGGAGAGTAGGGGGAGTGGGCTCGGGGTGGGGTATAGGGGGCAGGGGGATGGAGTGGCTGGGCATGGTGGGACACGGGGTGGTTGGGTTGGGTTGGGATGCAGCTGGTGGGGCTGGAAGAGTGGGCATTTTGGGTGGGGGATACTGAGCAAGGGTTGGATGGGGTGATGAGGGAATTGGTTAGTGGGGGTCTTGGTAAGGGGTTGATGGGGGGTGTTGAGGGCCACGGGCAGGGACTGGATGGGTTGGCCAGGACCAGGATGGGGAACAGGAGTAGGGAGTAGATGGGGTGGCCGGGACAAGGATGGGGTGGAGTGGGCTATGGGTAGGGTATGGATGGGCTGTCCTGGACCAGGATAGGGTGATGGAGGTGGAGGGGAGGATGGGGACAACAAGGTGACACAGTATACTGGTGGGTTTTGGGTTGGGGCTACATGGTAGGGCATGGAGTGCTGGGTGGGGGCAGGATGGAGGGGCTGGGAGGGATGAGGATGGTCTCACTCACCGAGGAGGAGGAGGATGCTGCCAAGGATGATCATGAGGGCACCAAGGGTGATGCCAGCCCCAGCGGTGGCAGCGGCCAGGACACCGTCCTCACAGGTGCCATCCCGTCCGCAGTGACACACTGAGATGTTCAGCAGCTGCTGCTGCTCCTGTGGGGGGGTCCCCGAGTCCCGGAGCAGCAGCGGGAGCGAGTAGGGACCCTCGGGCAGCTCCACCAGCACAGCCAGCACTGCGTGGGTCACTGCGGGAGGGGCGCAGGCAGGGTATGAGTGGGGGTCCCCTGACCTCTCTAAACAGCAAACCCACCCCCCCATCAGCCCTCACCATTGAAGCGGGTGATGCTCCAGTTACGTGTGAGCTGGGGATGCTGGGGGCTGAGCTGGAAGTGGAAGGGGGCACCGTGGGGGGGCCGGTCGTCGTCTGTGGCCCCCAGGAGCAGGTGTCCCCCACGGCCTGGCCGTCCGCAGACCACCCCAGCCGTGGGCTGCAGCAGGGGCGCGTGGTCGTTCACCTCCAGGATCTCGATGGAGAGGGTGCCGGTGGCAGAGAGGGGGGGCTCGGCTGGGGGAGCAGAGAGCAGAGGGGTGAGGGGGGGACAGAGGGGTGGAGGGGACGCAAGGTGGGGGGTGGGGAGGGGGGGGTCACCATCATCGCGGGCGAGGACCAGGGCGATGTACCAGCCGCCCTGCAGGAAGGCGGAGGGATGGAGCAGCTCCCGCTTGGTGCGGACGGTGCCGGTGTGGGGGTCCAGCTGCAGCCAGTCCGCCGGGTCGTAGAGCAGTGCGTAGCTGTGGGCATGGGGGGGAACACGCCGTCACCCCCTCCCTCCTTTCCCTCCCCCAAAACACCCACCGTGGGCTGCAAATGTGGGAGCCCAAATGTAGCGGGTGCCAGGAGGTGATGGAAGGGGACCAGGTGCCGTGACCCATGGCCAGAGACTCACCTGAGGGTCTGGAGCTGGTGGGTGTCGGGGTCGCTGGCGGTGTAGGTGGTGATGGAGGTGCCTGGGGGGGCCCCCTCCAGCACGCTGACCCGCCGGGGGTTCTCACGGAAGATGGGTGCCTCGTTCACATCCCGCACCCGCACCCGCACAGTGGCCAGTGCCCGGGGGCTAGTGGGGGCCGTGGGCTCCAGTGGCTGCTCGTTCTGCACTGACACTGTCAGCTCGAAGCGGTCCCGCACCTCGTGGTCAAGTGGCTGGCGAGAGGGTCCACAGGTCAGCCAAGACATGGGACACCTCTGTGGTCCCCTGGTTTCCCGTGCCCACCTTGGCCACAGAGAGCACCCCGTCGTTGGTGTAGGGGTCGGTGCGGATGGCGAAGGCACCCTCAGGGTCGCCTTCCAGAATGGTGAATTTGGCCAACCAGTTGGGTGAGCCGGCCAGGTCCTTGTCATGCACGAAGACCTTGCCCACGTCCACGCCGGCCGCCTGCTCCTCCACCTCCATGGAGAACTGGAGGAGAGCAACACGAGGCTGGTGTCTGCTCCCACCCACTGACCCCCACACATCCCCTCATCCCACCCCAGCTGCTACCTCCTCCTTGGTGAACTCAGGAGGGTTGTCATTGATGTCCTCCAAGTAGATGACAGCCGTGGCAGTGGTGGTGAGCCCATCCCCAGACATGTCAGCTGCCTGTACTGTCAGGTTGTACACCCCTACAGTCTGCAAGAAAGGAACGGGGGAACAGAGGAGGGGTGTGGGGTGCTGTGCCCCACCAGCATCCCCCAGCAAGCCCAGAGGTCCCCCAGATGCTGGCCACCTTGTCCCCACGCCTGGGTCTGCCTATGGCTGGAGCTGTGGTTTCACCAGCTGTGGTTTCACCACTGTGGTTTCAACCAGCTTTAGTTGCCCCAGTCCTGGTGCCACCCCAGTGCCACTCGTGCCCCCCATGCCCACTACCTCACGGTCAAGGCCAGGCTGCGCGGTGCAGATCTCGCCGGTGGTGACGTTGATGCTGAACATGCTGGCAGCACCCTGCTCCAGGATGGAGTACCGCAGCGCCGCGTTGTCTGTGTCGGGGTCATCGGCATCAGTGGCATCTGCCGTCATTATGCAGGTTCCTGTGGCCACAGAAGTGCCCTGGTGGGTGCCAGCGTGGGGGCTGGTTTAGCCTCCCCGGCCTCAGCCCCCCAGCTGGACTCACCTGGCTCAGCCCCTTCCATCACGTGCCCCGTGAAGACCTCCTGCCGGAAGAGTGGCCGGTTGTCGTTCTGGTCCACCACAATGATCTCCAGGTCAGTGGGGTCCTCCAGCGTCATGCCACCCAGGTCCAGTGCGAAGGCTTTCAGCTGTGGATGCAGTGAAGGTGGGTCAGCACCCCAATGCCGGGAGGGTGTCAGGAAGGGGGCTGTGGGCTGCTGGGCAGCATCCTTACCCGGAAGCGGTCATTCTCCTCCCGGTCCAGCATGGCGTTGAGGAAGACCTTCCCACTGAACTTGTCGATGGAGAAGATGCCCAGGGGTTCCTCGTCCACCCCTGGCCCCTTGATGCTGTAGATCACCCCCCCAGGCTGCTGCTTGTCTGACTTGATCTGCCCCAAGGGAAAGCAGGGCTGGTGGTCCCAGGGCTGGGGGGGTCTGTCCCCTGGCTGAGGTCCCCATGTGTCCTCAGTCTCCCCCCCATGCCATATCCCCCTCCTGGGGTGCCCCCGTGCAATCCCTCTGCTCAGGGTGCCCCCCACCCCTGCCTCCTGGAAGAGAGGGTGGGGGGGCTCCCTGCCTACCTGCACCAAGAGGTGGGGGATGCGCTTGTGGTTCTCCGAGACGCTGATGGGGGGGATCACCCAGGCCCTCTTCACCCTCCGCAGCCCCTTGTGCTGCCACCAGGCCTGGGGGCTACCTGAGCCTGAGGAGCTTGGCTGGGCTGGGCTGGCACCCTGTGGGGAGGAAACAGAGCTGCTGGTGACCCCGAAATCCTCAAGAGTGGGGTGCAATGCTGAGGCAGCAGGCAGGGCCTCGCTCCTGGGATGGATCCACAGTGCTGGGACACACGGTGCTGGGACCCCCTGATTGGGTTGGGTCTGGGGGAGCAGAGAGGCCACCCATTTGTAGCTGCTCCCCCAGGAGCTTTGTGCTGGTGGTCTCCTGACATCCTGGGGTGATGGTGTCCTGCGAGCCTTGCCTGGAAAGGGTGCCCCTGGGCATAGCCCTGTGCCATGGCTGGGCTGTGACCTACGGGACCCTCTGTGGTGGGGATGTAGGAGTTATGGCCCCACGTCACCGTCACGTCACCACGTGGATGTGGCAGCGAGGGCAGAAGGGTCAGGGCTGGGTTTGGGCAGCATGGGTGGCCCAGCGGGAGCACAGAGAAGGGGCACTGTGTGGAGTTAGAGAACCAGGGGGGCTGGGATGGAACTGGGATGGAACTGGAAGCTGGGGGGTGGGGGTTAGGAACCAGGACTTGGTGAGCAGGATTTATGGGGGGCTGCAATGATGGTCAGGGAGCTGTGGGGACTAGGGTGGCATTAGGGGCTGTGAGGGACTGGACTGGGGCGGGGGTCAGTGAATTGAGGGGGTGGCATGGGGGTCTGGAAATGAGGGGAAAAGGTGTGGAGGGTGAGAGGGGAGCAGAGAGCTGTGCCTGCAGCCTACACACACTGCCCCCCCCCGCCCCCCGCCATCAGCTTCATGCCACATTCCATCAGGGCTCACCCTCCCCCGGGGCCCCAAAGGAAAGGCCATTCCTTCCCCGGGGAGGGAGAACATCTGGGCAGCGCCAGGCCTTGCACCCACATCTGCACCCACCCTGGCTGCACCGTTGGGTGCCCCAGAGTGTCCTGGGGTCCCCCAGGTCCCCGTGTGGGTAACCTGCCCGGGGTGGGGGAGTGGGGCGCTGGGGATGGCTGTGCTGGGGGTCCCTGGAGGATGATGCAGGGCTGTGCCAGGGGATGTGGGGTGGGCTGCCTGCCAGACCCACAGGATGGGAAGGACAAGGGGCTTGTTTTGAGGCTCTGATGGGAACTGAAGCCTCCAGCTGTCCTGCCCTCCCCAGGAGAGACACCCCCCCCCCCTTCCTTGGGAGGCCACTGGAGCTCCAGGCAGATGGGGAGGGTGATGGGGGACAATGGGGGTCCTACTGTTGGGGGGAGCTGCCCTGCAGATCCCTTTTTGTTCCCCTGCCCTGAACACCCAGCCATGGAGTCCAGACCAGAACCCCAACAGCTCCATGTGGCCCAGGCCTGAGACCATGGTGAGGGGCTCTGAGGGGATGTGCATGTACAGTGGGTTGCGGGGTGGGCGGTTGGGACTGCAGCTGGGGTGGGAAAGGGGGGAGCATGGTGTTTCTGAGCACCTAACCCTCCCCCAAATCCCATCTCCCTGTTCACAAACGCAGGCAGTATGCCGGAGATGCAGGCTCCCCCCCTGCTGCTGCCATCTGTGGGGTGGGAAATGCCCCAAGAGGGGCACCGAGCCCCTCTCACCCCCATCCCCATCCCTGCTGCCCCCAAGGACATGTCTCTGCAGGGTCTCGGGTCCCGCTGACTCCCCCCAGCACCACATCCAGGCTCCCCATCCTGGCAGGCCCTCCCCGGGGCACGGAGCAAAGGGGGTCCCCATCTCCATCCCCATCCCCATCCCCATCCCCGTCCCCATCCCCATCCCTTCCCCGTCTCCCCGTACCCCTTACCCGAGCGCAGAGGGGGGCGAGCAGGCAGGCGAGGAGGAGCGGGGGGCCCATGGCGGAGCGGGGCACAGTCCGGCCGCCAGCCCCGAGCCGCTCGCCGGCCCCGAGCTAAAATAACCGCGGGGCTGGCTGAGTGACAGCACATGTGCTGCCGAGCGGGCCGGGCCCCCCCCTCCCCAACCCCGGGCCGGGCAGCTGTCCCTGCCGCCCCCCCGAGCGGCAGCCTGCACCCCCTGCCCGGCGGGGGCCCGGCGGGGGGCCGACGGGGCGGGCGGTGGAGGGGGCCGGGCCGGGCATGGCGGGGATGCGGAGGGGCGCGGGGGGGGGGGTGTCCCCGCTGCGAGGGACGAGGGGCCGGGGGTGCGCAGCCCCCGGGGCAAGGCGGGCGGGAACGCGGCAGCTGTCGCCGGGCGCGCCGCGGGGATGCCGCGACGGGGCGGGCGGGGAAGGAAAGACCCGACCCCGCTGCCCTCGACACGGCTGGTCCGGCACCTGGACCGGAACCGGAACCGGGACCGGCACCGGGACCGAGACCGGTTCTGCCCGCCCCACTCCGCCGCGCCCCGCGTCCAGGCGAGCCCTCCCGGGACCCCCGCCTGTGCCCGCGGCCGGTGCGGGTTGGGAGGGGGACGGCAACGGCAACGTTCTACAGTGTCCCAGCCCCGGGGGGTTCCCGCGGGGCGGAGCGGAGCGGCCTCAGGTTCCGGTGCTGCCCCCGATCACCGGGGCCAGTCCCGTTGCTGCCCCCCCTGACCCCTGCTGCCGCTCCTGGTGCTGCCCCCGACATCGCTCCTTGTGCTGCCCTCCGATCCCCAGGGCCGGTCCCGGTGCTGCCTCCGACTCCCAGGAGCCGTCGTGCTGCTTCTCCCCTGCCCCCCACTCTTGGTCCCAAGTGCTGCCCCCTCGACCCCCCGGTGCCGGTCCCGGCGGCGGCGCAAGACTACGGCACCAGGTGGCAGCATCGTCCCGGACACCGGCCCCGACACCGGCGGTCCCCGCCACCCGGGGGTGCCTCAACGGGGAGCGCCCTCCGCCCGCCGGCGCGGTGTCCCCGGGGGTCCCGTCTGGAAATCCGTCACCCCCCCGGGCAGGGAGGAGGGGGGCTGGAAGGCTCTTCACCCTCCCGGATAACCAAGCCCTGTGCCTGGCAAGGGAACAGGCAGCGTTTTGGTGACACTGGTGGCATCACCATGTCCCCACTGTGGGTGCTGCGGGGGCCCCTGCCTGCCCAGCACCGCTCCCCCTTCTTGAGAAGAAGTGTCCTCGGTGCCACCCCCGTGTGGGACATCGTTTGGAGCCTGGTGGGGCACTGACACAGGGGTAGGGCACATGGCGCAGGAAAAGGGACAAGGGACACACAGAACATGGGCTGCAGGCTGTCTTCTGCCTGTCCTCAGAACGGAGTGGTGGTGGCAGGGGTGTCAGTGTCCCCAGGGACACAGCGGGAGGGGGCACGGGTTTGCACCATGAGTGGGTGAGTGTCGGTCACCGGTGACCCGCGGCGTGGCTGGGCCCTGGTGTGGGCAGTGGCGCTCACTTGCCCGTCTGTCTGTCCGATCCCATCCATCCTCCCCGCTTGCCCTGCCACCCTGCATCAGTGTCACGGCAAGGAGCTGCCCCGGTGGCACTGGCCGGGGGTCCTGGTGGCTGCCCCTGACCCTAACACGCTGTGGCAGGGGGGCAGCCGAGCAGATGTTCCCTGCCACTGGCACAGCGGCATGGGGGGCACGGGGTGGTAGATGTGACAGGCTCTGACAAGGTGCCAGTCCCTGGTCGTGGTGCAGTGCTGCTGGACACAGGAGCTGCCTGGTGCCCGTGGCATGGCTCTGGCTGTGGCACAGCAGCAGGACCCCCACCTCCAACCCTCCACTGCCACTCCCTGCCCCTCTCTCCCTGCAAACTGGGGGTCCTGCTGGGGTGAAAGGATTTGGGATCCCACAGATGTTGGGTCCAAATGGCACAGGCCTATGCCTATGACCCCCTCGGCTGTGCCAGGTCAGAGAAGGGGTCACTCAATACTGGAGGGGCCATGTGCCCCCCCTTCACAGCTGATACCCTCTGATCTGTCCAGGTCAGTGCAAGAGCTATGGATGTTGGGACCAGTTGGGCCCCTGCTGTGGTTATGGGGACCAGTCATGTCCCTAATGTGGGTGCAGTGGCCCCAGTGCAGGGACTGGGGGAGGGGGAGTGGGGTGTCTGGGCAGTGCCCCATCCCCACCATGGCCAGTGATGGGTAGAGAGAGCCGCCGGGAGCACAGAGCCCAGGAGCGAAGTGCCAAATGCCGGCGCAGGAGCCATAAAGCCACTGGAGCTTCGGGGTTTTTATATGGCAATAAAAGATAATGTCAGCTATAAAGCGGGAGAGCAGGTCCCGCTGAGCCCGGGGCAGGGGGGAGCTGCTGGGAGAAGCTGGGGGGGGCACGGAGGTGAGGGCAGCCCCCAACTCCCTGGGGACACCCCAGCAAGGTGATCCCCTGCTTGGGGCGAGGGGGTCCCCGGTGGGCTGCAGACAGGGGGACGCTGCAGTGGGGCGGGGGACACCATGGGATGGGGAAGCATTGGTGGTGGGGCCGGCGTTACAGCCGACACATTAAAGATACTACTTTGGGTTGTTGTTGTTGTTTTAATGGTTTTATTGTGCGATGCTGGGGACGGGCCTGGCAGGCCTTAATGAAGGAGATTGATGGCTTAATAGCCTGTAGCCATTACAGGGTAATTGAATGGTTGTGTACATATGATCAGACCATCGATGCGGACGTGGCTCGCAAGTGAAGCGCCTGGAGCTGTGAGAGGGATGAAGGCAGCACCTCCAGCCCCGCACCCCGGAGGGATGCAGCATGGGGGAGCAGAGCCCATGGCCTTGGGAACCCCCATCCATCCCTGAGGTCCAGGCTGTGTTGGTGTCCCAGAGCCTCATCCAGCAGCGAGGGGATGGAGCAGGTCTCCAGGATCATCCAGGTCATCAAAATCCACCTCCAGCCAGCTCAGCTTCTAGCCTGGGCTTTGGGGCTCCAAGACCAGGTGCTTTAATGAGGCTTTTAATTAACAGGTCCCATCTATAGGGATGAACAGTGGTGGGGGAGTGGAGGTGGGAGCTGTGGGGGGTCCAGCATGGATGGCAGCCCCAAATCCGGCTGCAGCTGTGGCCACTGGTACCCCGAGGCGGCGCAGCTGACCACCCTCCCTGAGAAAGCCACCAACTGAGGAGAAAAACCCGGCAGAGTCACAGCCAGGTCCCCGTGCCGAGGTGTGAGTCAAACTACTCATTTTAGTGTGTGACAACCAGGTGTTTTACAGTATTTGCTACCTGTGATCATCCATCAAAGCAATCGATAGCGTTCCTGCAGAGTTTTATTAATGATCTTGTCACCGGGCTGGTGCTGGGTGCCTGGGGTTGTCGAGAATGATAGATCATTAAGAGCTTTTGCTGCTATTTATTCTCCAGTGACCTTGTCTCTCTCCATTGTTGCTTGCTTAAGAGTTATGAATGTGAGACATGATAATTTGATATTGATCTATTTGGTAAGTTAAAAAATTTACTGCATCGTTGATGTTTTAACAAAGGATCCTCTCGGTCCCTCCTGCAGCCCGGTGTGAGCCGCCGGTGCTCGGCTCTGCACAGCACGGCGAGGAGACAAGCCATGCACCGTGCCAGCTTGCCCGTGTGCCAGAGCGCTGTGCCCACCATGGTGAAGGGGTGACTGGGTGAGCTCTGTGTGTCCCTGCAGGGCTCTGTCCCCAGCCCCCTTCTGAGCTTGAAATACCGAATTCCAGGTGCTGGCGCTGACCTGGGAGGTGCTGCGATGGGCAAGGTGCAGGGATGGACAAAGTGGGTGCATGGACCTGTCCCTGCAGGAGGGATGGGGTGGGGTGGGATGGAGGGGCTGTGGTGGAGGAAGCCTGTCCCCATCCATATCCTCTTTCCCCTATGCTCTCTTGTCCCCTTCCCATCCCTGCTCTCTCTGCCCAGCGCCATGTGTCTGCCAGCTGTCCCCTCCATGTCCTCTCCATGCTCACTCCATGATTGTCCTCCCAGATGGGGTTCCACTGGCCCTAACAAAGTATTTGTGCTCCCTGTTCCTGCTGTCCTCTCTGCTGCTCCCAGGGTCCCATCGACTGGCAGGGAAACCCAGGGCTCCCTGTCACCCCTTTGACACCAAGCAGGACCAGACCAGCATCCCACCAATGCGCTGCCTCCCCCAGTGCACTGTCCCCATACTGGGGATGGACTGACTGGGCTGGGAACTGCAGGGCACGACCACTGTGTCCCCCCCGGTGTTATGGATCCCCATCACTCGCCGCGGCATGGCCGGCAGCTCCCGTGTGAAGTCAAACAGGGACAAAATTCCCTTTAGAAAGGTAGGGTTTATCGATAACCGCCTGTCCTCCAGGAAATCGATGACCTTCAGACACGGGTGCTGGTGTCAGCACACACACACACATACACACACACACTAATTCACACTGCATCTGCTCCCCAGTGCCTCCATCTCTCTGCTCAGCTCTACCCCCACCCCATGCCAGACCATGCACCCACCGTGGCTTGCACCCCTCATCACATTCTGGATACTGCCAAAAAACAAGCCCATCTCCAGCACCTGCCCATCCACACTGCTCCTCCCCATCTCCCTGGGCTCACTGTACCTTATCACAATGCTTCATGGCTCTCCTGTCACCCTGAGGTCACCACAAGCCCCTGACAGCCATCCCTGCCACTTCCTCTCCCCATCTTTCCCCCTCCCCTATGGCAGCCGCAGGTGGAGGAGCATTCCCTGGCACCAGACGGGACAGTGGGGTTCTGCTGGTGTGGGAGCACCTGGGTGGGGGGAGATGCACTGGGTTGGTAAGTGCAGCCAGCATTTATTTGTGATTTTCTATTTGTTCTTCACTTCTGCTGGGAAGTGGGAGGCGGCGTTTGGTGGAGCAGGTTCACAGCAGGGTATGGGGCACCCCATGGTGACCTGGCTCCCACCGGTGAGGGGATGTGCTTGCTCTCTGATTCTCCCTCTCTATAAACCAAACTATGGGAAAGTCACCGAGCCCATGGGAAAGGGCAGAGAGGAGGCAAAATCACCAGGCATCACTGCAGCTGTCCGAAGACAGGGGTTTAATCTAAAGAGTAATTTCACCTGGTGATGAGTTGCACATGGCCTGAGGCAGGGCTGTAACAGGAGGGGGGATGAGCATCCAGAGGGGCAGACACAGCAAGGTGGGGGAGCTAGGGTGTCTGGACAGCCCTCCCCACCCAGTGCCCCAGCTCTGAAGGGCACCACAAGGCCAGTGGAGTTTGTCTATCCCCTGCTGGGATTGGCTTGAGGTGGATGTGGAGGTGTTTGTGGTGTCTTTTTATCTGGGGGCCACCTACATGGGGGCCAAATAGAGCAACTTTGGCCAGCACAAGCCTGCTGCCAGCACTGGGACCACCCAGCGTTCATCCCATGCTTCCTTTCTAGAGTTAGGACTGCCCTGAGCCTCCTGCCAACAGTTCCTGCTCAAGGAAGGCAGCCCTACAGCTCCATCTCAGCTCAGCCAAAGAGGAGACCATGTGGGATGAATCCTGCTTTCACCAGACTTTATTCATGGACCAGACTGCAGTGGGCCCAGACCTGCCACTGCTAATCACTGCTGGTGCCTTGTCAGTGCTGTTGTAGAGGGAGAATGGATGTGGTGGAGGACACCCCTCCAGACCTGAGGCCATGCTCTAGGCTGGGTAAAAGCGCTGCAGAAGCTCCTTCTTGTTGACTTTCCCCATCTGATTGCGTGGGATCTCCTCCACCACGATCAGCTCGGTCGGGATGGTGTAGGGTGCCATGGTGTCCCTGCAATGCAGAAGCACAGCCCATTACCAGTGCTTCCAGCCCCTCCATCCTACAGAGCCTGTTCTGAGACCTTGCAAACGCTGCTGGATCCATTGGGGGAAATTCACTCCAGGACCCTGCAACCTAGAGCCCATCAGGATGTACAAGCGAGCCGCCCCAGCCATAGCTCTACAGGCAAGTGGCTTTGATTGCCCTGGAGAACCATGTCCTGTCTCTCTTTTAAGGGCTCAGTGCAGACCCCAGAAGGGTGGTAGGATGAGGGGTTGCACCCTTCAGGGGTCTGTACTGCAGACAAGGGGGACTGGAGAGCCACCCCTCTGCAGGATGAGCTGTCCTGAGGGCACCTACAGCCCTGACGGCCCAAATTAGCCCCACCTGGGCCCCCCCACCCAAGCTCCAGGTGCCCATTTAGGCTCAGCCCTGTGTCCTAGCCCTCTTCTGAACTGTGCCTGCTCCCAGCTTGTCCCTGCAGGAACCCCTTGGAGGTCCAGAGCTTTTTTTCCAGCCCTGTCCTTGTCCCTGTCTCCTGGGAAGACTTTGGTCCTACCATAGCTCATCTCTGGTCCTGTTTTGCTCCTGCCTGTGCTCCCTGGTTGAACCCTGGACCTGGCTCGTTGCTTGCTGTGTCTGGGGCTGCCTGTAGACCCTGTTACTGGTACCTGGTCCTTCCTGCCATACTCTGTCCCATCAGTGAGGGCACTCCCTGCACTGTGTCACTCTCTCCTGGGTCCCCTGCCCTTCGGGAGCAGCCATCTCTGCCATGCAGCATCCCCTGAACACGATGCACCCCACCAGCACTTCAAAACACCCCAAAGAGCCTTCAGTAAATGAGCCAGATGCAGAGCCCCCTGATGTGGGCCCATTGATCCTCCTCGTTAGAGACAGGAGGGGGAAAAGAGTGCAGTGGTCTGATGGATGCTGGACATGGCGGGTGCCAGTCCCTGAGGTCCACAGGTGGGTCATCTCCCTGGGCACTTGCTGATGACTTGCCATCATGACTCATGCTGGCCCACGGGGCTGGGAGGGGTGTCTTCCTGCTGCGGGAGACAGCCTGAGCACCGAGCATTGTCCCCATGCCCTCTGCAGAGCACAGAGGGGGGGCCCTCCTGCCTTCTGCTGCCCGTGTGTCACCAACCTGGGGCCGTGCCCAGCTCCAGCAGCGTCCTGGCACTAACTCTAATGTGAGATGCCAAGTCTGATGAGCCCTTCAACCATGGCCTGGCCCTCCTCCCCCCCGTCCCAACCACCACCAGCACCCCCTGCCATATGGATGCCTCTAACTCGGGATGGCGCCTGTCGCTGGGAAGCAGGATTGGAGGCAAAAGCCACAAAATGAATCACTCTGAAGAGGGACATGTGTCTCCTGCCAGGGTGCGCGAGAAAAAGGGCCAAACGAGCATAAGTGACATAAAAAATAAAGGGGAGAGACAGGGCGAGAGGGAGAGGCGGGTGGGGGAAGCCGGAGCCCTGCCTGGGGCTGGGCAGGGAGCTGCAGCCCCGGAGGAGCCTGGGCAGCCTCTCTGACCCCCCAGGGGCTTCTGTTTCAAGGGCTCTTGCCCGTGTGGGCAGAACAGCACCGTTTCTGCTCACAGAGCTGGGGACGGCGGTGGGAAGAGAGGTGGAGGGACAAGGGGGACACCCTGGCAGGGGTGCACAAGCAACTCCTGGGTGACTCGCAAAGTACAGCCATGGGTGGCAGGGAAAGGGATCTGTTGGGGTCAGCAATGTCCCTGCCAGAAGGCTTAGGGGTGAGATACTGAAGATCTCCCTGCCCCACTCTCCATCACCCCTGCCCCATACTGAGGCCATGAAGGGTCCTGAATGGAGAACCTCAGAGCACCAGACCCTGTACCAACCAGGACAGGCTGAGCCTGGCTGGGAAGGGGCATTTCAGCTCACAGGAGGACATCAGTAAGATCAACCAAAAGCTGCTGGCGGTTGTGGGCTGCCCTGGGAGGAGCAGGAGTCCTAGACGACCAGCAGCCTGAGGGTTAACATGTGCACAGCAGCAGGAGGGATGCCCTGGCAAGGTCTTGGCCCCTCTGCCCCAGCAGCCACCCTTGTGGGTTTGGTTTCTTTGTTTGCTTCTCTTCCCCCACTACGTAACTGTTTAATCAGAGCAGCAGCCGGCCAGCCAGCATCCTCCTTGCATTTGCTAAATCGCAGTCCCCCAACTGTGATTTTTGCAGATCCAGGGGAAATCTTTAATTGGCTGCTGCGCAGCCCCTGATGAAACAAGTGCTCCTGCCGCTTGCAAAACAGCACCAGCCTCGCCAAAAATAGCCGCAGCCCGAAGGAGGGAGCTGCCAGGAAAAGAAAGAATCTGCTATTAAATATTTTGCTAATGGAATATTAGTGATAAACCCGGTGATTCTGCTTCCTGGCTCCCGCCTGCTTACGCTCCCGTGGCTGGTGCCCGAAACCTTGGCGCTGGCCGCTCTCTGATCGATTTAAGGAGGAGGTGCAGGTTTCCATGCCACCTTGCAGGGTGGCAAGTGGCTGCTCTGTGCCAGGCTCACTGGTACTGCAGTGACAGGAGCTCTAGTGTGTGTGTGTGTGTGTGTATGTGTGTGCCCCTTCTCCAAACCCCATGGGAGAGGTCTCTGGGACTAACTGGGATCAGGTTGGGATGGCTTCCAGCGGGTAGGAAGGCAAGCAAGGAGTGATTGCATGGGGGAAAAGCTGAGCAAATGTTCTTGCTGCTGAGCAAACATGAAGCTTCCCCTGCCCTGTTGGTTGCTCTGTGCCATGTTTTCTGCTGGCAGCTGGGCTTGGGGCTGCCAGGAGCTCCTGCTGTGCAGGGTAAGAGCTGCTTGGCCACACCACACAGGTCATTTGTCAAAGGCACTTTTGGGGTGAGAGGCCCATTTATTTCCATTATCTCACATGCTCAGTGACCTCCTGGTTGGAGCTGTGGTCTTTTCTCCATCCCCAGAGCCTGAGGCACTATGTTGCTGCTGGCCAACACTTCAGCCCTCCTTTGACATGTCCCTAATGAGGATGCTGCAGGATTTGAGTCTGCTTTCCCCCTGCCTGCTGCCCACACCAGCCCTGCCATGCCGTGCTGCACACCAAGCTGTGTCCAGCTCTGGAGTCCTCAACATAGAAAGGACATGGACCTATTGGAATGGGTCCAGCAGAGGGCCACGAGGATGATCAGAGGGATGGAGCACCTCTCCTATGAAGACAGGCTGAGAGAGCTGGGGTTGTTCAGCCTGGAGAAGAAAAGGCTCCGGGGAAACCTTACATCCCCCTCCAATATCTGAAGGGAGCTACAGAAAAGCTGGGGAGGGTCCCTTTGTCAGGAAGTGCAGTGACAGGACAAGGGGGAATGGTTTTAAATTGGAAGAGGGGAGATTTAGATTAGANNGGTGGTGAGACACTGGAACAGGTTGCCCAGGGAAGCTGTAGATGCCCCATCCCTGGAGGGGTTCAAGGCCAGGCTGGATGGGGCTTTGAGCAACCTGGTCTCAAAGCGGTGGGAGGTGTCCCTGCCCTTGTCAGGGGGGTTGGAACTTGATGATCTCTAACCATTCTATGATTCTATGATCTTACCTGGCCCAGTCCTTCAGGTCCTTCACGGAGAGCATCTTGCCCTTGCGCAGCTGAACGACAGCACTGACCCGCTGGCCCCAGATCATGTCCGGGGGCCCGATCACAGCTACGTCTGCAGAGAGAGCAGAGGACTTGGCCTGAGAAACCCCAGCGATTCCTGGGGTCCGAGCGTGGGGTAGAAGAGGGGATAAGCACCGCTTCTGGTGCTGAGTGGGTGCCAGCAGCAGGGATGCGCAGGGAAGGGCAGCGCAGTGAGGGAAGATGCCATGGGATGTTAGTACAAGGAAAACACTGGGGACTTTTGTGCTGACACAATTTCCAAGAACAGAGCTTTTCACCACGGAAAATGCAGGAAGCCCCGTGGTTTCAGCAATTTAGAGTCGGTGGGGAGGAATATGATGTACAGAGCGGTGCGGAGCCGGGGGCACCGCTTGCATCCCCTCTTACAGGGTCACGCACAAGGGCAGGACAGATTTAATTATAGTCTCGTTTTCAAAATCAGATGAGAGCTGCTGCTGACTCGGCACCCGGCTGCAGGCTTCACGGCTTCAGCCCCCGGGAGACAAGTAAACGGCAGGCTTTAAACGCAGCCTGCTCTTCACTCAGACCCAGCCTCGCTAATGGGGAGGCTGGGAAACAGCCTCCGGGCACGAGCCCTCGGGCAGCCTCACATCTGCACTCACCCAGCCTGGGCTAGTCACGAGCCCAGCTCCACACACTGTCCCTCTTTGGCCGGGCATGGCACAGCACGGCATGGCACGGGGACCGGGGGAAAGCAGGGTACCTGCGATGTGCGGGTGTGCGAGCAGGTGACGTTCCACCTCCAGGGCACTGATTTTGAACCCCCCGTTTTTGATGATGTCGACCGAGGTGCGGCCCTTGATCCAGTAAACGCCGTCTTTGTAGGCTGCCGTGTCTCCTGCAAAGCAAAGCGGGCTCCATCAGAGGCTGTCCCCTCGCTTCTCCTCTGCCTGTCCCATCGTGTGGATGTGACACTTGGGTGATGCCTGAGCCTGGCTGCCTGTACTGACGCGTGGAGGGGAGCCACACTCAGCACCGAGGGTCCTGAGTGTCTCTGCAGAGACCCCCGGGATGGGGTGTCAGCCTTCCCCACCTGACAGCCTGCTCCCGGGGACATGCAGAGGGGAGACAGCCGTGGCTTACCAGCTCTGCACCCAGAACTCCTCTAATATAGAAGCAATGAAAATAGGAGCCACCACTGCAGGTGGATACGTTCCCCAGAACACTCTCGCCACAGACCACGACCACGTTCAGCCCCTTCCTCCTCTTCCTGGCAGTCGCCCATCATAAAGACCTTGGTTGTCCTGTCCCAGTAGGATGTAACTCCTCCTGGAGCGCTGCCATCACCAGGGCTGCTCAGCCTTCATCACAGAATCCCCTCCTCTCCTCAGAATCATCACAGAATCCCACAGCCTCCTCTTCCTCCCACCTGCTTGCCCATGCCAGTGGTGAGACACGGGCCTCCAGCAGCCTGCAATAGCCAGAGCAGGTCTTTCCTAGGAGCTCCAGCACCATGTGTGTGCCCTGACCACAGCCACCAGCCCCTGCCACCCCCTTGTTCCGGGGTCTTCCAGCTATTAATGCCATTGCTCACAGGGGAGCCTTTCCTTGACTCCTACGTCGGGGCTACTACCACTAAAACAAAAAAGATGGGGGATGACATCGAGAAGATGACTGTCCTAAGCAACACGTTGGATGCGACCTGTCCTTTCTGCAGGGGGAGAAGGCGTGTGGCAGGTGTGATCCAGTAATTAGCCACTCGTGCCGAGGCTGAGAAGATTGAGGAGAGAGGTCATGTCAGCACAACCTGGCTAAATGCTTAACAAGCTGGTGCACTTTGATAGCTACTTAAGATGATTACTCACATCCTGCTAAAAGAGCCTTTGCCAACCGGTGGGCGAGGGGGGGGGAGGGCTGGGGACCTCACATTTCCATTTCAGAGCCTTGATGGCAGCACCAGGGGGGCCCTTAGCTCTCCCCTCGCACATCAGTCTCCATCCTCTCCTTAATGACACGCGCTGCCATTGTGTCCACACACCCGGCCTGCTCCCCGCTGCGGCATCGCTCGCAGACCTCATCTCGCTGCCTGGCTGGAAAGCCCAAACGTGGAGATGAAAAGGAGATTGGCAGCAGGGAAAAAGCAGCTTCCAACAAAGCAGGGTGAAGCGACGCTGCTGGGGCTGCAGGAGTTCCCACGAGCACTTGCCTTGCCCTTCACCCAGCCACGTGTCCCACCTTTAGGGAAGGAGGACATCCTGGACCACAGCATCCCTGCAGCTGAGAGCCTGCTAAGCCTCTGGTTTGGGCAAAAGCTGTGCAAGGAGCACGTGGGCTCTGGTAAGGGTCAAGCCTTTGGGGCTTTGTTGGGTGGAGGAGGGAAGAGCCCAGTGGGGATCCCAGTCCTCTCCTTCAGAGATGAGGTCTCCTCTCCTAGGGGACTCACAGTGTCACCCACTCACAGTGAGCATGCCTCCACACTTCACATCGCTGAACCCCACCTCTGCCCCGCTCCCCTCCTTCCCAGTTCTCCTTCTGGTCTCCCCAGTGCTCCTTTGCAGCGTTCCCAGCACAATTCCCAGCTCAGGTACCACAGGACGTGTCCACCAGCCACGCAGTGTTACAGAACCCCGATTCCAGCTCACCTCCAGCACGCTGCAGAGTTTGCACATGGTGTGTGCAAAGGCAGCAAATGCCCAGAGATTTTATGGTGTCAGAGCAATGAAATATCAGAATCAGTTCTGAAATTCAGGTTGCTCCCCCAAAGAGCTGTGTCCCTGCTCAGCAGGCAAATGCCAAAATCCTGGGCGGCTCATCTTGCTCCGTTCAGCCAGGGAATGATTAATTGTTCCTACATTTGCCTGCCTGCCTCCTGGCACTCTCCTGGATGTTGAAGGCTGTCTGGAATATTTTAAAGTTGTGGGAGAGTTTTCAACTCGGGCTCTCTGGGTGTTTGGCTGCTCAGGGTTGAAAGGAATTCATGACTGCTGTGATAAACTACCTTCTGCGCCCAGTATCACTGTGGCATGTGTGACTGACACAGGACTGGAGAGAGAACATTAATTAAAACGTGGCACTGGGGGACCAGAGAGCCACAAGCTTTCGTCAGGGAGATCAGGAGCTGCTTATTCATAGAGAGAAGACAGGGAGAGGAGAGGGAATTCAGACCTGGTTCAATGACATACAGTTCCCGTGTTGCTCTTCAGGATTTAAGCACACAGAAAGCTGCCACATTTGCAGTTTCCCCTGTTCTGTGATGGGGAGAATGGTCCCAGGGACAGGTCTCAGGGACAATTGGGTCCACGAGACAGAGTTGGGTGGGGGCAGGAGATTTCTCTGCACCAAGGTCTCCCGATGTGAAAGCAGAAGGGCTCTGCACCTGCCTGGACGACTCGCTCCCCTTATCTCTCCTTGCAGTGAGCAAGGACTGAATTCACATCCCTGAGTGCCCTTGAGTCTGCCAGGGAGGTGTCAGCCACAGCTGATTTCTCTGGAGCCTGTTTGCAAAGCAAACTGCCAGGGCAGAGCCTGTCACCAAGGTCTCATCTCTGCCCGACTTCCCAGCATTGCCTGGCTTCAGAGCCCGTTTCCAGCAAGGGTAGGCTCTGGGCTCTGCTCGCAGCAGCAGGAATTCAGGGCATGTCTGTGCCACAAGGAAACACCTTAGCTGGCACCAGCTCCTGGTGCTCCTGGCACCATGGGGGGTACCTGTCCCGACCCCCCAAGCTGTGCCAAGGTGATGCGGGTGCTGCGATAGAGCCTGGCTATGGAGCTGGGTGCTGGAGCAGGCTCGTTAGGCTGGGCACCGTGCCTGGCTGGCTCAGCTGGGTGGCAGCTGGAGGCAGCCAGGCTGATGACTGGTCTGTGCCAGCATCCCTGCAGGGCCACTGCCACCACCCCTGCATGGCCACCACCAGCATCCCTGCATGGCCACCACCAGCATCCCTGCATGGCCATTGCCACCGTCCCTGCACAGCCACCAACACTATCCCTGCACAACCATCCCCAGCAGGAGCATGGGCAGGGTCTGCTCACACCTGCCCATGGAGACATGCCCCCCACACTCAGAGAAGTGCCACCATCATCTGTGAAATGTGCTTTTAGAAAGAGACACGATCCCCAAGCTGTCGCCCTCCCAGATGTTCCCCACACAGCCAGAGACAGGAGGAAGCATCAATTCAGGTTGGGCATGGAAAGGGAGGGAAGACCCCCCTCCCACCACTCACCTTCCATCCCCGTGCTCCCCACAAACGCCATTGCTGCTTCTTGCACAGATCCCTCCAGCCCCATCAGCAGCACGGCATGGCGGGTGGTTAGTGTTATTATTGTGATTATTGTGAGCTTCTGGGACGAGCTCTGTAATTCACCCCCCGTCTCTCTCTCTCTCTGTCTCCTCTCTCCCGAAAGCCCAGCATCAGGGTCTCACTGTCACTTCCTGCGCTGACAGGACGGAGCACGCTCCAGGGGACCGCCGTCCGCTGAGGACAGGCACATTACCCTCTGCCCTGTGCCATCTGCCACCAGCCCAGCACATCAGGACGGCGTGTTTCACCGGCACATCCCGCACAGCAAAGCACTCGCTGCCTCCCAGGCCAGGCCAGCAGGGATTTCCTTGGCCAGGGAGACCAGTTAAAAGGATGCTGTCGTTCGCTTAATGACTCTCCCCCACACGCTGCCGTTAAACAGTGCTAAGAGCATAATTTCCAAAGCTGGCATTGCACCCAGGGCCTGTGGCAAGGGCTTTGCCCTCCTCCCCAGGGCCCCCCCGATGAGTGTCCCTGTGCCTGGTGGTGCCTGAGCCCACCCACTCCCACCAGGTAGGGGCAACAGAAGCAACGGGGGAAGGTGGGGTGGATTTCTGTGTGGGGAACAGAACTCTCCCCTCCTTGAGATGACACCACCTTACAAGCCACATTTCTCCCACCCCTCCTTTCCAGTTGTCCCTGGCTCCTGAGTGCTCCCAGGGAGCACCCGCTGCATCAGCACAGGGGCAGGAGGGATGCTGTGGAAGCGGTTCATTCGCCGGTGGGTTCACGTTGTGGTTTACCCCAAGCTGTCAACTAGAACCACACAGCCACTCGCTCACCCCTCCCCTCAAGAAGCTGGGGAACAGTGGGAAAAAAAAGGAGGAGGAAGGGAGGAAGAAAACACCCCTTGAAGGTTAAGATAAAGACAGTTTAACAGAAACAATAACAGAAAAGAAAAAAATCACAAAAATAACAACAATAATAACAAGACAGGGGTCACTCTCACCATCCAGTGCCCTGTGAATTGGCACTATCTTGAGCAGTGATCACCCCCCAGCTAGCCCCCATTTTTATACTGAACATAATGTCTGTGGTGTGGAATATTTCATTGGCCATCCCATCCTTCTGTCTATTCTTCTGTGGGAAGCTGAAAAAAGTCCTTGAATAGTGTAAATATCATTTAGTAACAACTAAAACCACTGGGTATTATTGACATTCCTTTCACAACAATCATCATAAAGAAAATTAACTCTTTCCCAGATGAAACCAGGGCAGTTCGATACCTGTGTGATCCTGCTCCTGAACCACCATCTCTTCTTGTCATTGTGTGAAAAGGGGACAACTGCCCTTGCCAAGCATCCTCTCTGTGCATGCTTGGTCAGTGTCCCTGTGTCCAGCATGGCTGGGAGCCCCAGGGCTGCTGTGGCTGGAGAGGAGCCCAGGACCAGCCTGGTCCTCCTGCTACACCAGCCTCCGGAGCTGCCTGGTCCTGCTCTGGTTTCAGGAGGACTGACATGAGCTTGCAGCAGAGAGACAATCTCAGCTTGGGAATGGTGAGCCCCATCAGCACCCCATCACCTCTCCATCCTCCTCCCAAAGCCCTTCCCTCTCCCTCCAGCACAGGAATTGCTCCATCAGTGCACAACAGCAGGGTCAGGACAACCCTGCCCGTGCTCAGCTGCTTCCCGCGGCACGGAGGAGAGAAACAGTATTTCTTTCCTTGCTGCCAGCTGTGGGAGGAAGGAGAATTTGGCTGAGGAGAAGATTACGGTCTGTGACACCACATCTCCACCTCTGCTTGCCCGGGCTACCTCCGACCGGGCTCTCTTTCATCAGACAAAGCAGGGGGTGGCGGAAGCCCCCGCCACACGTGGCTCGGCGCCGGTGCTGCGGCGCAGCTGATGCCGGCGAGGCCATGGGATTATTGTTTCCCTGACAGCAGCCGTCACCGCTACCTTTGGATTTGTTTCAAGATGCTCAGTGGGCATCTGTTCTGCGAAATGTTAAAGGCTCTGCTGAGCTGAATACTGAACAGGCTCCTGCGCCGGTTGAGCCGGGGGTGGGCTGCACTTTGCTGGAGTTTCAATTATATATATGTATGTGTATATATATATATAAAAAATCATAAAATCATAGGATGGTTTGGATTGGAAGGGACCTTAAAGATCGTTGAGTTCCAACCCCTCCTGCCATTGGCACGAATACCTCCCACTAGACCAGGTTGCTCAAAGCCTCATCCCACCTGGCCTGTTTTCTATAGATATGTAGCATATATAGAATATAGATATAACTGGCAGCAGGATAGCTTGAGCAGCATGGCTCTGAGCAGCAAGAAGGGATGCAGCTGTGCCAGGCCTCCCCATCAAGCCACCAAGGGCTGCCTGTTCAGCACCTTAAAGCAAGCTGTGGGCATCTCCATCAGCTCAGTGGGTACCACACCACACCGACCCATGGTTCAGCCCATGGAGACCACAGGCTGGCACGAACCATGCCATGAACCATCAGGCACTGAGTGAAAGGCATGAAAGACCTTTTCCAGGCTAGATTTCTTCTAGAAATGAAGTTTTTTTGGTAACTTCTATTTAGGGGGAAGGGTTGTCTATAGATAGTTACTTGGCAATGGCTGCTGGACTGGAGACAAGCTGTGATGGAGAACCTATTTCCAAACTCAAATCCCAGAGATTTCTGCAATTTCTTCAGGTTGCAAAATACTTGTTGCAAAGATGAAAGGGCCCTTGTGATTCTGCCACTATGGCCTTTAGTTTGTGCACCACCTTTGCAGAGCAGAGAGATCTCTCAGCACCAACACGGTGCCCGAGCTGCTTGCCCAGGATGCGCCAAACAAGGAGCTCTTTGCTCTCAAGAACAGAGATTCAGGAACAAACTCTCCTGGGCCAACATCCTTGACCATGGGTCAGCTTGTTCCTGGCAAACATGGCAACATTTCTACGTGAAAGGTGTCACAAGCAAACATTTGAAGCAGCTATTGACCAAGAGAACACTTTGGCTGAGGAAATGAAATGCTGAGCAGCTCAGAGAAGCTCTGAGGTAGCAGAGGCACACAGGGGAAAAATGAGACTTTTTGGGTAAATCATGAGGAATGGGTGGCTTCAGCCCAGTCTAGATGCAGAACCAGGACTGTCTCAGGATCTGCTGGAAAAACTCAATGAAGGGTGATAGTCTTACCCTCGTAGTGGGTCTGGCCCATGGGGCTTCATTAAGCCAAGATCTCAGCCCTGCCAATGGGTGCTGAGGAGAAGTTGGCACCCGGGAGTTGCGCCCCAGCTCCCAGGAGGAGCCCACCCTCCAGACAGCTGCTGCAGACACAATGTCCAGGCTCACTGGGGACAGATGTCACTCGGATGCCTGGGAGGATGGTGAGATGGAAGACTGTTTGGTAACACCAGCACTGCAAAGTTTGCAAACCAAAGCCACACAGTCTACCAACACCACCAACAGAACCTGGCCCAGCAGTGATAGAGAGGATTTTGCTGTTGGCAGCTGGAATATGAAAGAGTTGCTCAGAACCTCCCTGGCTGTGCTGCTGAGCAGGACTGGAGCTGGGCAGATCCGGCACTGGTGATGCTTGGCACAGCAGCACTCGTGCCGTCAGCAGCAGGGAAGGGATGGCAGTGCTTCCCGCAGTGTCAGAAGAGAAAGCCTCAGCCCTGATTTGTGTATTACCAAACCTAGTCTAGCTTGAGGATGTGGTGCCTGAAGGACAGCAGAGCTGAGACAACTCATGACTCTGGCTCCCCAGGGCATTCCACAGCAAACATCCCTGCCTTTCCTGTCACGATTCCATGGCACTTTTGCTGACTAATTATAGAATCACAGAATCATAGAATGGTTAGACTTGGAAGGGACCTTAA
>BJBW01002803.1:247792-328144 GCA_004320125.1 Scolopax mira
AATGCTTCATGCAGAGCCCAGCCTAGCGCTGCTCAGAGAGCTGGAGAGGCCGTGTCTCACAGCCACTTTTCCAGGAGACACTGACCTGCAGGGACTCAGAAGAAGTCAGCTCCTTTGGGAACAATCCCCCCATGCTGCTGGTGGACAAGGCAGGATGGCAGGGGACAGCCAGCAGACCACCCTCAGACACCACAGTGTGTTCTGGCGGGTCTCCATTGATGGCCCAGATTGGATGGTTCCTGAGAAAGCATTTTGATGGATCATGCTCCTGTGGCACAGCATGAATCTTGCTCCCAGCCCGCCTCAGGACCAGGAGGAACTGGGGCTGGACCAGCCCCATAACCACCATGAGAAAGCAGCACTGGCTGCTCCAGCTGCACTGTGTGGATAAACAGCCCCAAGGCAGCCTGTTCCCTCTGACAGGTATCTGCTGCCGGGCTGTCAGGGGGTGTTGGGGGGACCAGGGTGCTGCTCTTCACTCAAACCCCATCCTGGGTCCCTCTGCCCCGCTGACATGGCTGCTCCCAGCTCCAGCGAGCTCCTGGCCCTGCTGTGATGCTACTGATGCACCGTTCCCACCGGGCTCTACACCTGCTCTATTGGGAGCCTTTAAGCTTTGCTTTGGTTTTTTTGTTGGGTTTGGTTTTGTTTTTTTTTTTCCAAACTTCAGGAGGAATCCCTGGCTGTCAGCTGCTCTCCTGGCACTGCCATCCCTCATTTCCAGAGATGAGAGACAGAGCGAGGCACTCGCCCTCCTGCATTCCTCACCACTGCTGTACCCAGAGAATTGCTGCTCTCGCCCAAGGAGCGTTTCGGGGGGTGGGACATGGGACCGGAAGGCTCCTGGCTGGAAGACCCCCAGGAAGCTTACAGGGAGGCAGTCGGAATAATCAGTCTTTGCCCTTCTCTGGTGCCTTTCAGCCGAGGATCTCAAAGCACGCTGATCCAGAGGCTAATTAGGCAGAAACGGGAACAGCTGGCAGGACAGCGGCGGGATGCGGAGCAGCCTCGCTGGCTGCTCACACTGAAGAGCAGTGGGCTGAAGGTTGTGCATCCATCTCTGCTCTACCCTGGGATTAACTCTTACCTGCCTCCCACTTCCCTAAAATGGCTGTTGATGCTCTGGGTCCATCCCAGACAGATGCAGAGCTCACCCTCTGGCAGCCACTCATCGGTCATTTAAGTCAATGATTTATTTTCCAGGCAGGGCTGGTCCAAAAGTCTGGGCAGGCAGTAAAGAGCCCAAGCCCCTGATGATGGTACTCTCACTGGTTTGGAGAGCAGAGCAAAAATCTGGGGGTTCAGGGCTTTACAGGAGCGAGCCTCAGTTCCCAGGGCAGGTTACACCAGCCCACACAGCTGAGTGGGGACACGCAGGAGCCCACATGAGGCTTGTGATGGCCACGCTGGCCACTCAAAGGCAGCTGGTAGGCAGGTCCTCCTGCCTTTGGGGACAGCTTTTCCAGATAAGCTAGGCAGCATCAGGTTCTTGCCTGCAGATTACGTCCATCCCGGATTCTGCAGAGCACAGAAATGCTCCTTGCCATTCTGAACACCAACCTTTCAGCTTTGGGAGCATCCTACAGCCACAAGGTCCACATGCTCACCACCCATCACACTTCTTTCATGGATTTCAAGTTTCCCTGCTTTTTCCAGGGCAGCTCTGTGTCTCACTGGTCTCCTAAATCCACGGAAATGATTTTTTTGTAGGTAACACAGACACAGTGGGGCTGAGAAGCTGCAGAGCGTGGGATGGCGGTGACACTCCTGCAGCCACTCTGCCTTGTCTTCCCATCCCTCCTGGCACAAGCTCCCCACGCTGCCCCCGTCCCCAAGCCCAAAGCTCAAACAAATGGTTTCTTCCCACTGCCAGAGGTTTCCTCGAGAAAAGCCACAGGAGGAGATGCAGGGTGGACAAACAATTCAAAGGTGAGTGCTAAAGGCCATCGATAGGAATTAGACAACGTGTCCTCTCTGTGGCCAAGTGCCCACCTTGACGGGCAGAGGGACGGGAGGCAGTGGGATGCGTCTCCGTTACGGACATAAACCTTTCCCTCCCCCCACGCAATGAAAACTGCATCAATAGATCCCCCATCTGCTCACATACATCACACACTTCACTCCAGTTTATTAGCTGGAATAAATCATAAATATTTCATTATACATCAACGACGCTCGACTCCAGGAAGGCGCAATCCATCACCTCGACACTCCTTGCGACCTGCCGCCATGCAATAAGCTTTCCAGTCTATTAAACAAGATTGATACAGTGTGTTAGGATGGACTAGGGGAATTTATTTATGGAGCACTGGGAGAGGGAGGGCACCGAACGCGTGGTGCTGCACGGGCAAACAGGAGCTGCTCCCATTAGCCCCTTGGACCAGGCAGCCCAACCAGAAATCCCTGGAGCAGTGAGAGGCTCTGAGCGTGGTATAAGGTAAGAAGATGCTGTGGCAAAGCAGGGCCTGGGCTGAACCCTGGGGTTTCCAGGTGAGGGTGCAGGACCCCAGAACACTGTGTAAGGCAGGGGAGCTCCTGCTCCAGGATGGACCACATGGATGGGTCAGCAGAGCTCCATCAGGAAGCTCCCCACCTCTGCCCTGCTCAGCATCACCATACTCATCAGCACAGACAGGAGAGCCCAGCACTGCTCTGGCTGCTTTTCCAGGATGCTGCTCAGGGCCCTCAGTGCTATGAGCGCTGTGTGTGCCCAGAAATACCTACTCTAGTGCCAGGATTTTGCTGCTCTTTGTAGCTCCAGGCTCATTTTAATACCACACCTTCTCCTTTCCTTCTGCACATTGTGAAAGTGAACATGTTCTCCAGCTCGGAAGCAAACAGAGGGGACCTTCCCAGTGCACAGAGCAACCACAACGCTGCTCCTCACCCTCCACTGTCCCCATGTCGTGTGGGGCGCTGCCACCCACGCTTCACCCTTACAACCTTATTGCTATTGCACACAACGTCAATGCTCCCACAAACTGCCTCCGTCTCCCCTTCATCAGAGGGGCACAGATTAAATGATTCCATGAGGATGATGCAGAGCAGCTCTGAGCCCAGCCTGGGCACTCTCAGCCCCTCGGCTGCTGCTCTTTCCATGCTGGAGCTGGAGGAAAGCCCAGCCCCAGCCCAGCAGAAGCACGATTCCTCCAACAGGAACCTTGCAGATGGCTGCGGGTCAGCCCCCAGCTCAGGAATCTGGTCTCTCCACCCAAGAGAGACCTTGTGTCTCCAAGTCCTTCAGAAGCAAGAGCACCATGGGTGCTAGTAGCTCTCTTGAGTTGAGTACTGGGTGTTACCAACGCCTGATGGATGCTCAGCAAGATGTGAACCTGGCACATGGTGAATCCAAAGCCTCCCTCCGTGGCACACTGCACTGCTGGGATTGATTAGAGGCAGCCTTGCTCCTGAAGGGGATTGACACAACCTCGGCAACAATGATGCATGTGTACATATCTATTTAATGAAATGCTAAATGATAGGCTAAATAACAGAAGCAACTTTAGCTTGATTTATTGCACGGGAATGAGTAATGTTTGTCACTGCTGTCAGCCATCTTGGCTAAGAACAGAGGTTACGAGCACAAATTGTAGCTAATTAACAGTAATTAGCACTTCTGAAATTCTGGATTGTGGCTCCTTTGCAGAGGCCTGTTGTGCAGCAGTGTGTGTCCCACCTCACACAGGTCGCCTTCCTGGGCTGCCAAAGGCTCGAAACCTCTCCCCATCACCCCCCATCCAGCCCAGCACTTCAGCACCCCCATTCTCTGAAACCAGGCTGCTTTCCCAGGGCTTGCTCTGTTCCTCCTCTGCTCTCCAGCTGCTGCGTCATGTTTCCCTACAGGAAAACACAGCAGGAAAACCCTGGCAGCCTCCTGGCATCCAAGTTACCCAGATCCAACCCCTGATCCTATCCTTTCTATGGGTTCTTGGGCCCTCTTTTGAGTTACAGAGGGACTGAGACAGTTCCTGTTAATCCCGACCCAGGGAGTAAAGTTGAACCCTTGAACTTCTGCTTTTGCACACCTTTTCCATCCTGCACAGATCATGGTGGTGAGACCTTGGGTGAGACCTCCTGTGCTCCCAAAGAGCAGCTTGCTGCTGCCTCTGGAGCTTGTCACAGCAGTGGAGCAGCTCTTTAGGGCTACTCAAGTCCGTCTACCCTCACCTGGTCGCTTGGACCAGCAAAACACCTTCCCTGGGCTCACAATGAACCAAAAATAAATGGGCTGCTTCTGCAGGGACATGGGGCTGCTCCGAGGCAGTGCTCCCGTTGTGGCGTACCGAGGGTTTGGTGTGCACCGCAATCATTAATAAAGCATCAAAGGCTCCTGAGGGGGAAGAGTTTGAAACTTCTTCAAAAAAACACATGCATATTAATAACACACCAATTATTCATGAGGAAACCATCTCCCCTCGCCAGCAACTTCCCGGGATCCTGTTTGCTCAGGTGCTGCCTGGATGGAGAGCAACAACCCTTCCCAGTGACCCAGCCCTGCCCACTGGCACCAGCAATCCACCAGGAGAAGTGCTGGCATTGGGCTTCTCCAGCTAGCAGCTCTACTGGCTCCAGCAGCCCCGGCAGAGCGCCTCAGTGCTCTCCTTGCTGGCAGCAGCCCTACCTGTCTGCTACCCTGCCAAAACCCCTCAGCTGCAGCTGCAGCCCAGGGATATCTACCCGCAGTTGTGAACAGGCAGGTCAGCTCCAAGAGGAGCCTTCTGCTCCCCTTGCAGGTCCCATCGACCTGTCAGACAGCCTGGCGAGCCCCAGTGCTGATGCTCTGCAAGGGGGGTGATGGGTTTCCTAGCAAAACCCAGCCCTGGAGCATCCTCAAGGTCCAGACCAAGCTCGGCTTCAACCCCCTGGGTGGGAAGAGCCCTTCGGCCTCTGGTCAGGCAGAGGAGCTGCCCTGAAGGGTCTGGATGAAGACCACCGAGCTCAGCCCAGCACGGGGAGGTTTGCTGTTCCCTTCACTGGAAATCTGCTTGGTGGCAGTGGGAGCCCCAGAGGGAGGTGCAGACATCCAAAGACATCGATATAACAAGGATGATACTGGTTGCTCCCTTCCCCCCCCCCTCCCTAGACAATATCTGAGAATAATAGGTGGCTGTCACGCTTTGCAGGCCACCGTCCACCAAGGCAGAGCAAGATTTTGATGCTGTTACAGATTTCTACCTGCGTGAAATCTGGAGGTAATTTAATGGCTCACGAGAAAGGAAATAAATCTATTAGAACGGAATCGCTGTTTGTTTACGTATCTTGCCATGAACATCACCACGAGCAGCAGCAGCAGCAGGTGTATGTGCAAGCACCATTTATTTACATAATAAAATTGCCAAGTAGATTTGTAGCTCAGGGGCATCCTTGCCTCTCCACGCACGTGCCGAACTCCCATTAGCACTAATGGCAGACACTGTGTACTCTGCAAGAGGGGAACAGACCCTCTGACTGCCCTAATGGTCCTAAGAGATGGAGGGATGCAGACCTCTCACTCCTCACCCCCAACTCGGCCAGGGGATGGGAATTGCATCGCAGCTTCCAGCTGCTTTGCCATTCCTCCCCATCCAGCAGGAGGAAAAGACAAAAGCAGGGGGGGGAAAAAAATAACCACAAAAAACCCCAAAACAACAAAAAAACCCAACCCCAAACCCAGCCTGGAATGAATTCCTGTCATGCTCTGCGCCGGGGAAGTTTGTTTGTATTCCACAGGCAGCAGCGCTGAGCCTGCTGTCAGAGCCACGCTGGGAGAAAGGGCAAAACCCTGCCGAGATGAAAGAATGTGAAGCGCTGGTACAGCCTCCCCTGGCATTTACACCTGGAATAATAAAAAAAAAAAAAACACTCAAGGGCATCTCACAAAGAGCTGTGCTAATAAGGCACTCCTCCCCACGCTCTGTGGCTGCGCTGCTGGAGCGGGAGATGGAGCGGTTTGGGGCAGGCTGGCAGCATCTCCAGGTACCTGGAGGTGAAAGCTGCAGATAAGACACGTCTGATTTTAACCCCATAATCCTGAGCTTGCGCTCTCCCCGACTCTGCTTCCAGAGAGGGGCCAGGGGAATCGAGGACTCGCTGCTGGACAGACGAGGAGTGCAGATACCCCCTGTCTCGGCTGATAAATCAGTGGTACCTTCCTCTCAGAGCTGTGTTTTTCACAGGCTCTCAGGCAGCAGGGTGATGCTTGCTGAGCCTGTGCTGTACCCTCATGGCTTTCCTGCACACCCTATGTCCTTCACCATCCTGAAGCCTGTTGGGTTCAAATCCCCCCATCCGTGCTCTGCTCTACAGCCCTGACCCGACCACTCATGCCACCACTCAGATCTGCCTCTGCTCTCAGGAGGACTATTCTCCTGGGGCACCCTGCTGGATCAGAGTGCTCTGCCAAGCACAGGAGAGAAGGCAAGGCAGCGTTCAGGCAGGGGCAGATTAACCTCTTGTGACACTCAGTCCTGCTGCGCTGTACCTTCACGCAGGAGTTCCCCCCAAGGGTGCATCTTCTGGTCACTCTGGTTTCAAAGAACTGATGCTCCAAAGAGGAAAAAAATGCACAGAAAATTACAGGACAGGAAAGGCGTAGGTTATTTTTGGTACAATTCGCATGAGAATAGGCTACAACCCCAGCCATGGGACTGCACCAGTGAAGCTGTGGTGGATATATGGAGTGGGCTCTTGGTTGTCTCCCAAGATCTGGAGCTTTGGGCTCCACACACAAAGTCGAGGCTGAGGGATACCCCCAGCAGGATCATTTCTGATGCCTGCTCCTCATGCCCATGCTGATTGCGATGGGCAGGAGACGGGTACACAACATACATCTGGTGGCTTCCTTGTTTGTGAAATGTGAAGCTCACCCCGTTCTCAGCACCGTTTCACGTTCCTTCACAGGCACAGAGGATTCTCGGTGAACGCAAAGGGCTGGATAAGGCTGGCAGTTCTCTAAACCCACAGATAGACAGATCTAGCACCTTCAGCTTCATCTGCAGACACATTAGCAGAACTTGGAAAGCATAACAACTCCCCCAGGCCCACTCCCACCCCTTGCAAGGTGGGCTTCCCAGCATGCCCAAATGGCCAGCAGGCTTTGGCTAGCAAATACAAAGGCTCATCTAGGTACTATTGTTTCAGGGCCTCGGGGATTGCAACTATTGTTTCAGGGCCTCGGGTCCCTGCTCCAGCCTTGGCTGGGGTTGGTGTCAGACCACCTTACATGACACCAGCAGACATAGTCCTGGGCACCAGCCTTCATCCAGGAGAGGACAGCACCAAATGGATTAACACAAAATGAGACCTTGGCAGAGTCTGGCAGCATCCTGTGTCCTGCCTGCCCTTGGCAGAGGTGCTGTATTTCACTTAAGGGTACGCTCTGCACATGTAGCTCAGCATGACCAGGAGCCTCTCCAACCCCTCAGCACATCACAGACCTGAAGGACAAGCAGCAGATGAAACCTCCCCAGCCTGGGGACACTGCACCCCCTGCTCCAAGGGCGCCATGCTCCTCTAACGGAAAAATAGCAGATAAAGCAGCCGAACCTTTGAACATTTCTGCATGCCAGGCAGCCAAGACTTTGTAGGTTCACTCATCATTAGCAGGAACTCATGGGTGACTGATATGACACAAGTAGGCTGGGCAGAGGGAGCCCCCCCGCTGCCTACAGCCAGAATTACTGCAGATGGGTTTGCCCAGAGGACAAGCCAGAAAAGAAAATGGGTAAGTAAAAATGAAAAACGTTTCTTTTCACATTAGCATTTAAATATTTATAGAAATCCCTGCAGACAACAAGATGAAAAAGAAAACTCAAAGACTAATAAATAAGTAAATGCTCCAAGGTGTGGCAGCCCAGCTGAACGCGGTTGCCACTCAGCTGGAGAAACTTTGAAGAGCGTGGCAACCATGTGTGCACAGCTCAAAATAATAATTGTAATAATAAAAATATTAGACTAAACGCCTCTGCTTTGGCTTCTGCCCTCTGTGGAATAGCTGAGGGATCAAGTACACCCTAGCTTAGGAGCGTACTACCTCTTCTTTCCAGAGCTGTGACCTGTCCCAGCCTCTGGTGAGACGAATTATTAAATAAAGCAGAGATAATGACGGGAGGCCGTTGACTAAGAGAGGCAGCAGTGGGATATGAGGAAAGATATCTGCCTTAAATTGTTTGCTTAAATATACAGAAGCCCATACTTTTGCTTGCAGCATAAAACCATCAATCATAAGTAAATATGTTCTTGATTGTCTTGAGTGAAACCCAGAGGGATGACTCCTGTTGAAAGTAAAGAATCCGGAGCAATTACATCTTTGGCTGCTGTCTGTCCCAGTGCAGAAAGTGTGTGCCAGAGCCTCTCAAAGAGGTGTTCAGCTCTTCTTTGAGCACTATTACCAGCTCGAACTACAAATATCCAGCAGAAACCTCACCACTTGGTCCTGGATCACGCCTGCTAAAAGTGATCCCTGGCTTTCCCGTGCTGTGAAGAAAGGAAATCAGGCCGCTGGCTTCCTGGCTCATCCTACGAGCTGTAATCAATTTGTGCAATTCCCCATCCCTGCTCCACTTACGGCTGTGCTGGGTTATGTAAATCCAACGCCAAAAACTGTTCAGCAAGCTAAACAGATTGTGTGGGCACCAGCAGAGTGCCTCGAGCAACGGGAAACCCCGCAAATGAGGAGGAAGGGAATAAAAGGAGGACACAAAACAAGGCAGAAAAATGATGGATGGCCAAAGGTGGAAGGAAGGTCTAGTTTCAACGGATTTCCTCTTGACCTGGGCATCTCTGGTGACAGATGGGTGTCGGGACTGAAGATAACCCCCATCACCACCCAAGCTTGGAGAACAGGGATCCCCATAGCCAGTGAGACAGCCTTTTCCCACCTTGTGTGCTGCTTTAGGGGAAGGTCCTGGTTCGAGATGCAGTGCAAAGAAGCCCACCAGGACATGGTGAGTGTACGCAGCAGCTGGGACATGGACCCACAGGACCATCAATTGCAAAGGCTGCAGTGCAACTGCTTGAGCATCCCTGCAAAGCAGCTCCAGCTCTCTGTCCCAACCTCCTCCAGCCTCTACGAGGTGAGGCTCCTACAAGAGCTCTGAGTGAGCAAACTGGCAGGTTAACCCCTGCTAGATCATTGCCAGGGCAGAATCTCCACCCCAAGAGGATGGGGTGGTAGCACCTGGTATCCTGAACAGGGTGAGGCCAGGCAGGAGCAGGCTTGGCTTAGCTTGGCCAAGGAACTGAAGAGCGAAGCACAGCTTGTGCATGGATCACAACTCTCGTTTTGGCCTCTCCAAAGCTGCATGCTGCTTGGGTGAGCACTTTAACACTCACTCTTAGTTGTTACCTTTCCTATGCTAATGTTCTCCACCTGAGTACAGTAAACCCACCCCTCAGTCACTGCTGTAGATAACTCTCCGCAGCTGCTGAAGAGGCTTTCCAAAGAGCTATGGTCACGGGGCAGTGACAGTAAAGACACAGCAAACACAAAGTCTTCCCAGGAAGGCCTGAACCACAAGCAGGGGCCATCTTCCAGCCATTCACAAGGCAATATGTGCTTTGCCGTGCTTTTGATGGGACTGTGGCCCTGTCCCCTGCACGACTGCTCAGGGATCTCACTCAGGTGATTTGATGCTGACCTTACCCTATGGGGTTTTTAATTCTGCACTGTAGGAGACACGCTATTTATACAGCAGTAAGTAGCCACTTGAAAGGAAGCCTTGCCAATGATCCAACGGGCTCTGCCAAGTACCATGAGAAACAATAGTTCAGCCCATTTCTTTACCACATCCTGAGTTCAGTCCTGCCCTTCCCCTCTTAACACACTGCCAGCTTGCAATTCTCCTGCTAGATCTTCTGACAGGCTTGTAGAGCTCAGCTTGACGTCTCTACAACGTAACCCAGCTGGAGCTGCATCCGGGACTCCTTGCCTTCATCCCTGGGATGGGAAGGGAAGAGTCACTCCCAGCAGTCAGCACCTGAAGGACCTCCTCTCCCTCCAGGTTGCAAGACCTATGGCTTGAAAGGCAAAAGCAACAACAGACTGAGAGGGAACAGCCTGGATTTTGGAGATGTGGGTGCCTGCTGTTCCCACCAACTCTCCGTTGGGGTGCAATTGATCCACGCCTCTGAAAATTGGACCCCGTGTGGCAGAGGCTCTCAAATAAGTAAAGGGTTGGCATCCAAGATGTTTGATACAACTAGAGCACAGCTTTGTAGAGAGTAAACAAATTCTGTGCCAGAATGCTGCTCTCATTTACAGCTACAAAAATCCCAAGTCGCTCTCTGAACTGCTGAAAACATCAGTCTTGCGTGCAGTCAAGGAAACACACGGGTTTCATTTCGCTGTGTCCTGATGACTCTAACACTTCCAGCCATCGGGCAAACCTGGCAATATTGTCTCCTCAAGGAGAAAGAATAAATGCTGAAGCAGGAAGCAGAAAAAGTTAATACTCTCTCCACAGTGCTAGAAGTGTGTGTGCAAGGAACATTTTGAGATCATAAAGGAATCTTTACACACAGTTGGTACACTAGACACCACGCCATCTTTATGTTTTCACTTCTAGAAACACCTCTGAAGAACAGGCTGGGTGGAAACACGAGCACAGCTGGCATGGTTTCACCAAAGGCCTGCAGCCTCTGCTCCTGTCCCACCAAGATCTGGTGGGATATCCTTCCTAAAGCGGCACATGGAGCTGTTTGGGGCATGCTTGGCATTTTTTGGGGTGTCCTTTCATTTGTGGGAATGGCTGCCATCCTGCCTGACTCACGAATTTAACCTGTGACAGACTCAAAAAGAAGCTCCTCCAGGCCAGCCTCGGAGGGAGTCAGCGCTTCATCCGGTGGGCTCACCAAACCGGTAAATCACATCATCTGCAACACATTATAATTAAGGAATCGTTCCTTTAAAAATAGAATTTGCATTAACTGGATTTGTGACTAGGAAAGACACTGCAAACAAACAGAAAACCTGCAGATTAGGATGCTAATTAGATGCATTTCTATTTATAATCTGCCTTGATCAGGCTAAAGTATTTTCTGTTTCAGGTGTCAGTGCTATACCCGTGAATGTAAGCAATTCCCCCGGCAGGGAAACACCTGCTCGTCTCTGGGGACAGGCAAGTGCCAGGGAAAAAGCCTGAGCCGGAGGGATGGGGTGCATATCACTCACTACTTCTGCTGCCCCTTCCCCTTGGAGACCAGACCCAGAGGAGGGATGAGTTTTCTCTGGCCAAGGATGACCTGCCCAGGGCATCTCCTACAAACACGAGATTTCTCTGTGTTGAAAAACTGCAGGAAGCTTTGCCTTCTCCATCAGAAGTGGTGGGGTGGAAATCAAAGAGCTGGGCCTGGGAATGGCAAGGATCTGTAGCTGGTGCCAGCAAGAACCACCCGGCTACAGATTGGAGAGCTCAGTCTGAAGAGGACAGACAGACACCAGGAGGTCCGGGAAACCAGTCTGAAAGAGTTACTGGGCTTCATCCCTTGACTGGGGACTCAGAGCTGCAGCAAAAGCAGGTCACATTTCTGGAGCAAACTGGGAAGAGCAGTGCTCCCAGCTCCACACAATGCTCCCAGCTAAGCCAAGGCTTGTCCTTGGTGCCCAAGTTTGTAGAACACAGGAGAAAGGCCTGAGCTGAGAGAATGGCATGTTCAGCAAGCACAGACCGATGTACAGCGTCCTGCCACCCGCCCGAGCTTGGCAGCATCTGAAAGCCTGCCAGAACTGATGGGTGCTTCTCATTTCTCCTGACAATGTCTTATTCCAGATTAATTTCTTTATTTATTCTTTTTTTTCCCCTGGAGCTCCCTCTTTCACCGCAGAACATCCAGAAGGAATAAAGAGATAGTAGGTCCACCCCGTTCTCCTTTTCTTCTAAAGCCTTCAACAATGGCATATGGGAAGTCTTTCGGGCCATAGGGATTATTGTTAATAGGAGTCTGGGGGGTTTATGGCCTGTGTAAAAGGATCTAGCAAAAAACTCAGTGATAAACCAGGACTTAACAATGTGAAAAACAGCTACAAGGTTGTTTTTTTAAGTGCAGCTTAAAGAAAGAAACTTAAAAGACATGAGTCATCATTTTGAAATGTGCATCAAACAAGTTAAATAACTCTTACTTTCTTAACAACATATTAATCAAAGTGCATTGATTCTTGAATCAGATTCTACTACCAACAAGCTTTCTATCTTCTCCATCCTGATGCATGCATTAAGAGAGTTTTATTCTGACAGATACAATATAGCAATCAATAAAATCTTATTATATGGAGCTGAGATACATGGATTTGTTGGAGGATTTATGCACTACTTTCAAACCCGGTGCTATTTCATGTCTCAGCCTTAACCTGTAATTGAAAATAAATCTCCCTGAATACACCAGATTCTAATTTTCTGGATGTATGGACAAATGTGAATGGAAGCCGGCCTTCCCTCGGGGAGAAGTCTGCTTTCTGATTGTATCACACCCCCTGTGCACACCCCTGTACCACCAGATTCCTCCGGAGAAAGCACCCTGCCCAGGAAAGCACTGGGGGGAAATGGGCACCGTGTTCTGCAACTCCATCACGCTCCCAAACCCTCTGTCCCCATCCTCACGCTTCCAAAGCCGCTCGCTGCCTGAGGATCGCTGCCTCCTGGGCAAGAGATAACACAATCTGACAGTGCCAGAGCCTGAGCGACATGAGCATCCCAGGGCTGGGATGGATGAATAAAGATCAGGGAGCGGGAAGACCAGAGAAGCTGGTGTTTGTCTGCTGCTTTCCTCCAGCTCCTGGTGACTGCTCGGCGATTGCTCATAGAATCATCGAACAGTTTGGGTTGGAAGGGACCTTTAAAGGTCATCTAGTCCAACCCCCCTGCAATGAGCAGGGACATCAGATTGCTCAGAGCTCCGTCCTCGAATGCTTCTAGGGATGGGGCATCTCCCACCTCCCTGGGCAAGCTGGGACAGGGTTTCATCATCCTCATTGTAAAAAAATTTTTCCTTTTTTACTTCTTTCTTCCATCCTTCCTGCTCAGTGGCACGTGAGTGTGCTCGGAGACTGCCTCTCCCCTCACAGGGCACGGGACAGCTGGGAAGGTAAGGCAGCGACAGGAGACAGATGGCCATAGGCATTTTTCCTTTGGGGCTTGTCTCTCTGAGGGCTCAGTGCCTCTTGGATGTATGACAGCAGGTGGATACCCAGCAGTCTCCCTGGAAATAGCTGGAGGGGACTTTGATCTAAGCAGCTCTGTCAACGGTGTTAATACAATAAAAATAATCAAATTCACTCAGATGGAAATGAGGGAGATGGAGAGATAAGCAGACAAGGGTGCAAATCAGAGGGAATAAAGAGGACGAGAGAAATGGTAAATCATTTACGCAACACCATGAGTTCAGATGTGCCTCAAAAGAGCCACAGTCTTGAATTCATCAGAGTCACTGCAGCATCATGACTTTTTATCTGCTTTTTTTCCCCCATAACACACAAATACACATACTCATTCCTTCTCTGATGGCACAGAGTGGGCAGGTTTGCAGAGGGATCCTGCCCAGCCTTCCAACACGGCACACAGAGTGTTTGCCTCTTGTCCCAGGGGAAGATAACACAGGTTTGCAATTGTTGCACTAAACGCCTGGTTCTTTCCAAGATTTCCCTAGAAACCGAGCAGGGAACTGCAGGAGCAACCACTGGAGAGAGTGCTGGTGGCCAGGGTCTGCATCGCTATTTTTTGTCTTCTGTCATCAAGGGAATGACCATCCCCAATGCTCAACATGAGGTTGTTTTCTTGGGGAAGACAGTTTCATGAGAGGAAAGGGGATTTTAATAAAGATCTGTCAGTCAGAAAGGAAAATGACTGCTGCCGTTAAGTGTGGAGGGTGGGTTTTTTTTGTTCCTATACTTTCTGACAAAAACCCACAATAACTCAATTACAGGAACCAGGAAGAGAGAACTGACCTGAGGAAGGTACTGGGGAAATAAATTGCCTGCAGCTGGAAAAGACTTAAAACCTAAAGATCCCTTTATGAGCCTGGTATTGCAGGAAGCAGCCTAGAAAAGGACCTGATGGAACACTTCAGCAGGCACCTTGCAAGGTTTGAGCATCATCCCTTACCCTGGGGGGAGGTATGGAAGGGAACTGTCACTCAGACCACGAAAGACCATTTTGAAGCCATTAACCCTCATCCCATCATCACGTGCCCTTGTAAAAAGTCCCTTTCCAGCTTTCTGGTAGGCCTCATTCAGATACTGGAAAGCTGCTTCAAGGTGTCTCCAGAGCCTTCTCTTCTCTATCCACCATGGGGACATTTGCCATCTCCAGGTGATCTCCAAAGGCTGTCACCGTGGTGGGGGCAGGCAGGGCGAGCAAGGGGTGTCGGGGCTCACTCACAGCACCACTGGCTAAATGAGGCTTGGGAAAAAAATTGCCCCATCGATCCAATGTCCACAGGAGAGGGAGCAAGCAGTCAGGAGGGGAATGAGAGGAAAGAAAGGCAAAGAGTGGGGTAACGGGGTGGGAAAGAGAGTTAAAAGCCCCTTGCCCTCCCTAGGTAGCTGTGGGGGGACACTGGGGAGGCAGCCTGGCCTGGGGTAGGACACTGGGGGGTTGTACAAGCACCCCCTGACCCAGCCTGAATCCCCTACGCCTGCCTCCGCTCCCCCCTCCCTTATTTCTAGCTCTGAGCTTTGCTCAGCTGGTGAAAGGGTTAAGTTTAATTTATACTGATTTCTATTTAATATCATTCTCTCCCTGTAGGAGCCGGCAGCTGTGAGCTGATTGTACTCTCTCATTATGCAGTCTGTATCACTAATGGCCTGTGACAAAGGCATGCCATCTTCCCGGCCTTACCCCCGAGAGCCAATTAAACACACATACTCCCTTCCTGTTTGCAGCGCATTACAATGAAATTAAACTGAATTTCAAAATCATTTTCTCCTAAAGACATCTCTTTGCAATAATTAATGCATGCTATTCCTTTGCATTTGAAATATTCATCAGGAGTTTTGACTAAAAAAAATTTTTAAAGCTGATTGCCTTGCACCCTGCACTTCACCCGATGATGCTCCAGTCCCAGCCGGTGGTACCTGCCCCGGATGGGGACCCGGGGTGACACTGCCGGCGGGGCAGCTCCACGTCTGCTTCGGGGTAACAATAACAATAAATCACAGCTTCTTCAAGAACCGTAAATAAATAAGATTACACAGAAGGCATCAGAAATCCCGCCTGACTCCTGACTCCATGGCACTGCTGACACACTGGTAGAAAGGGGAAGGGGAAAGTCAGAGCAGCGCGGATGTTAAGGTCAGGCAGCCATGAGCCATCCTGCTCTTCTGTGCTGGAGAGATTAACTGGTGGTCAGGCTTGGTGCAGGCAGACAAGCATGTTGTCTGTATCTACCCCGCTGCCCAAACGGCTCCTGGCCGGCGGTGGGGCCGGCAGGAAGGTGGGCACCCGAGATACCAACCGGCAGCGGGGGCAGAACCCTCCCCTGGCTGGTTTAGCATTTAATCTAAATGGCAGAACGGTGCCAGGGGACAGAAACCTCTGAGCAGGGAGGTCTCTGACCGCTCACCCCGCCAGGCACAGAGCGGGAGGAATAATTGGAAGCACATCACTTATTCATGGCCCGTCACATCTATTCCGCCTGGGAAAGGTCTGCAGCCTCTGGAATCTGTTATCCTGCACGAGAGGCAGGATTAGCAGTAAGAATTCTCCTCTGAGAACTTGCTGTCCCAAGCCATGGCAACGTCAGGTAGGGACAGTCCTGATGGCATCTGCTGCTCTTACAGGAAAACAGGATCTTTTCTCTGTTTGCAAATATTTCATGAAACCTGCCAAGGCACACACAGGAGCCACCCGCAATAGATATTATTAGTATTATTATTACTAGAATATTATCTTCTGGTGAAATTTGATTTAAAAGAAGCAAATACCAGAGACATTCCCACCCCTGGAAACACTTCATGTTTCAGAAAAATTTCTCTTAGTTGAAAGGGAAAGATAAAACCCGGAAAAAGAAACATTTCCTTTCCATTTCCATAACGCAGCACATGAAAATAAAATGAGCCTTGTTTTCAAATTAAAAGGTCTCTTTTATTGGAAGACTCAGACTTGCCACTTTAGAAAAATGTTCTGGCGATTTCAAAACCCCTTCCTGAACTGCTTCCACACTGAAGATACCTGCTGTGATTTTTTCCCAGAAAGTTCAGCTTTCCATGAATTAGTATTTTCTGACTGACAAATGACAGTTCCCTCAAAAGCTCCCACGTGATGTTGGTGGCCAAGCCAATGACTCCAGCCCATCCCACGCAGCCACACTGCCCATGCTCATGGCTTCGACCCTACACACCTTGTCTTTAAACACTCCACCATCACCAGGAGAGCAAACACCGCCCCCCCCCCCGNNAACCCCCCCCCCCCCCCCCCCCCCCCAGACATGAGAAAGGAGGCAGGATTGATCCAGCACCTTGGAGCTTGGTGGGATTTTCCACTGACATTGTCCTGCGTAAGTTAAGCTAAATCCTACCCATCTGCAAAGTACAAATCCACAGAAAAAATTAAGCACCAGAATATGATGCTTACAAGCAAGACACCCCAAACTTACCCCATTACTTAGCTAATTAATTATGGCCAACGCGAGCAAAGCCCTGGTGTTTGGAAGCATGTCCAGCCCATACCCCCAGCCAGGCTGTGACCCCCCCATCTTCAACCCAGCAGCCAGGGAACCTTGGGAGCTGAACCAGAGCTAGTGCCCCCCTCTGCCAGCCGCCGCGGGGAAGCCACCACAGTACCTGTTTTGAACCAGCCGTCGGGTGTGAAGGCATCTGCTGTTTCTTTGGGTCTGTTCCAGTACTCACGGAAGACGGAGGGTCCCTTCACGAGCAGTACCCCTTCCTGGCCCTCAGACCCTGGTGTCACCTAGGACAAGCACACAGTGAATGCAAATGCATCCTGGGGAGCCACTGCATCGCCTCCGCTGCGTGTCCCCCAGGGGTGGGGGACGAGCAGAATCCATACCGTGTGCCCTCCCAGCCTTTACCAACCTCGGATGCAGCCTGCCCACCTGCAGGACCTCTTCCCTTAGGTGGAAAGGCTCCCATAGGTGCCTTCAATATTCAAAGGCACTGTAAATATATATCTGTGTTATATGAGAACAAGAACTGCCCTCCTGGAACCATAGTCCAGACAGGCTGGCACTTTCCACGTGCTGGCAAAGGAGAGGAGGAGAGATCTTGCATGCATGTAGCTGGTCAAGAAATAATTTTGGGAAAGGAATCATCATTTCTATCAATCATTCTAACTATTTCAGGCCATCTGTGGATGGCCTGATGCAGACCAGCTTCACAGCAGCTCTCTGCACCCTGCTCCTACTGCAGCACCCACCAGCCTCTGCCAGGGTCAGGTTCTCCCTAAGAAAGCCATTCAGGAACCCCCCCATCCCCATTCGCTGCCCCCAGAGCCTCAGCTGGGTCCAGGGAGTGGGATGCTGGGGGGTATCGGCAGAGAGAGTGTGTCATGCTTTGCAGTGTCCACACACCCTGATCAGGGCACCCACCCACTCAAGAAGCCCCCAGCACATCTTTCTTGGACAAGAGTGCTTTTCTCCATGGCAGAGGATCTCAGGGGATGGATGAAAGAGGGTCAGAGAGGCTGCATCCTGAAAGATCCACACAACGCCGTGTCCCCTCCCCAGAGTGCTGCTGCTCTCCAGGCCTGTGCATCTCACCATGACAGCAGCCAGCTCAAAGGGTGAGCGATGGCTCAGCCTTGGAAATAGCAGCCGCAGGGGACACCGGCCACCAGCTCCACCACCTGGCACTTGCAGCAATGTGTTGCTGGGTTGGCAGCAGCAAAGCCCTGCCCTCCCCAGGGAAGGAAAGCCCGGACCACTGTCCCACAACGATTGGGAGATCGGGTCCTGGTCTGGTGTGTAGGATGAGGACCATCCTACTGCCCTCCGTAGCTGGGCGATGCAGCCCCTGCGAGGCGTGGGGGGGAGCAGAGGACAATGTGCTCCCGTGACTCTGCTATGCTGCTGTCTGCTCTGTTGACAGATAGAAAACTTTGCTTTCCAAAACTGTCAATCTAACCTAACACTTTGGTGTTTTTTTTCCCCCCTGAGGAGGTGGCAGGAAACACCATCTGATTTGTTCTCGGGGACACGCGGCTCCTCTCAGGCTCACGGGAAGGCAACGGTTGTAGTGACAACTCGGTACCCTGCAAACCTGCACGGGCAGGTTTTCTATGGCAACAAAACAGATATCCTGCTGTTATGGAAACTGGAGACCCACGGGAAGGTCACAGACTTGCCTGACATGGCACGGTATCTCATCTCCCCCGCACACACATCGCTCTGTAATTATAAGGGTGCAGGCAGGCTAAGAGATGAGGCACTTGAGAGGCACGAACGTCGCAGCGCTCGTGGGACTGTGTTAACCTCAAGTCCTTTGCAGAGAAGATGTGGAAGCCCATTGGTGGGATGGAATGTCACTACAAGATGCGGCTGTAGACATTGCCCCATCCCTTTGCAGAGAACATCCCAGTAACAGGAACTCCGAGCTGCTGGAGCACGGATGAGAAACATCTGGGACCCCGAAAGTCAGCAATGCCAGAAATGCAGCCGTGAGGGAAGGCAGTAAAGGCAGAATTGGACAGCCAGGCAGAATCCCAGAGCAGGGCAGGCTTTGTGTCTCTGCACAGCCTTTGATGGAAACAAAGCTCCTCTAATGGAAAATGCTTAGAAAGCTGCTTTTAAGGCACAATTTTTGGTTTAAATCGTTTCTTCCCAAAGTCCTGTCTTGAAGGATGGGGTGACATGGGGCTCTCTGCACATATGGGCACTTCTACAGAATCACCTAAATGCTTCTACGTGTCACAGCCTGGGCTGATCCCCAGAGCCCTGGCTGTGCATCATCTCCACTGCCTGGAAGATGCTACAGGAGAAAAAGGTCCTTAATGCTGATGATGGGAGCATAGCTGAATGATGGTGAGGAGAGGATGGTGTTGGGTGAGTTCTCCTCTGGAGATCTGAAAGAGGGAGCCTGAGGACCAATCTATCCACAAGCAGGACAACACAGAGAAACCTGGGGTCCAGGAGAGCCCAGCACCAAACCTCTGAACCTGCAGCAGCAAAAGGGGGTGATGCACAGGGACCATCAAGGCAGGGTTTCAGCGCTGTCTCAAGACAGGCTTCGTGTAGTTTTAGGACACAGCTCTTTTCTTTTCACTCCTTTTCCTGCTGGTCCAGCTGTGGCATCACAAAGCAAGCAACATCCCTGAGCAACTCAGTGCCCCCAGTGTTCCCAGTTCCAGTTTTGCCCATCGGCCTTTACAGCCTTTACAACCCTGCCAGCAACACCTCTCCTTTTGGGGGCAACTCCACTGCACTCACCTCCCTGCAAACCCCGCTGGATCCCATCCAGCCCATCTCAACTACAGATAGCAGACGACTGAAATTAAAAACAGGCTTTTTAATTACTAGCATGAGCCTCCAAAATCAATCCCTTTAGCCACTGGGCTGCTTCCGACTCCCCTAAAAGGGCTGGGGAGGTGGTGGCAGTGGTAAGGATGGCAAGGACCTGTGATCATCTGCCTGAGCTTCATCTACAGATCCTGCCAGAATCTCTCCTCCGCTTGTCAGCGCTGAGTGCAGGAATGGGTGTAAATTTGGCTACTCCAAATATCTTTAATCCCAGCCTGCCCAGCCGAGCCCCTGCCCTGTGCAGGTGTTACATGGTGCCAGCCAGCAGCACCGGGCACTGCCCTACCTGTGCCACCGGCGCCGTGCCCCCAGCTCAGTGTGGCAGAGCTACCCCGGGGACCAATCCTGCACAGTGTTTACCTGCACGCTGCGACGTCTCGTGTGAATCAACCCTTGAACCAGCTCCAAATTTCTTGTCATATCAACTCAAATTTTGGCAGCGGCTCAACCCACATCTTATCTCGAGCAGAGCTCCTTGGCAGCAGGCACCTCCCTGTTGTGTAATTTAATGATGTTATGGCTGGCTTGCAAACAGTAAAACAGAAAGGCCGTGACGTTATCTTAATAGGATTTTGCTTGCTGAACTCCGAATGTCACTGGCACTGCTCCCCAGCGTAGCAGAGGGGACACAAACCACCCCAGCGCCAGCAGCTTCTGCCGCTCGCAAACGGCATAAATTAAAATTCAAGGTTCGAGGCGTTTATCTCCTACGATCCCTCGCATCTGATCCCTGCTAAAATCCCACGTACACCCCGCTAGCCACCTGCTAACCCGCTTTGAAAGCGGGGTTTTGGTGGCAGCAGCCGTGGCTAGTGTGTTTGTGCCCTTCCTCCCTCAAATCTCAGTGGCACCCGTTGAGGGTACACCGGATCGACGCTGCGAGCATCGGATGGCTAACTGCGCGGATATCTTCCTCTCCTAGTGCCATTTTTTAATGCAGGTTTCAACTGCTTTTAATGCATTCAAGCAACTTTAACCCCCAGGCACAGCGTGGCCCCGAAGGTTGCTGTTTGATAGCTTTCTGCTGTAAAACCGATTCAGCGAGTTGAGCTGGGCCAGCCGGCACACTAGATAAGATTACATTTTCCACGCATGAAAATAAAAGGTTGTAATAAATCCTTTGAAGGACTAAATCTGGGCGATTATAAAATGCATATTTTTTTTTTTTTCCCCCTGCTTCCATTTTACCTCTTTATTAGGAGGAAGAGAGGATGGTTTGTAAATAGCTGGGAATCCCCGCTTGGCAAGCGGCCCTGGGATTTGTTCAAAGTGGCCATTTGTTTTCTTGCGGTCTCTGATATCGGCCGCCCCGCGCTCCTCCGGGAACTGCGGGAGAGGAGCTGGTAATGGACTTTAATGGAATTAGGAGCTTTTATGGAGGTAGGCTCAGAGCGGCGTGTCTTTCGCTGGGAAGCAGGGGAGGCATCGCAGATTCCTGAGGAGAACCATGTGGAAGACACCAAGCGAAAGAGAGGATTGGGAAGAAGACGGACAAGCTTTTAGGAAAAAAAAAACAAACCACCAAACACCTTCAGGTTGCAAACAGGTTTCAGGGGGACACATTTAACTCCTATCAGATTCCTCCTTCCCACTGTCCCCCAAAACATAATAATCTGAACCTCCTCCCTGGGTGAGTATCAAAGGCTGTGGATCAGAGCGTCTTCCCTCAGGAGGGACCTTAAAAGGGTCTTTGCAACTCTCGTGCCCCAGAAGCACGAGGCAGGACATTTGCAGATGGTTTCCCAGGATGGGGCAAAATGGAACAGGGAGGAGAGCAGTGCAAGGGCCTGCACAAGCCCTACATCTTCATCTTCCTTTTACTCTTCCCTACTTAAATTTCTCTCCCTGCATCCCTACTCCTTCTCCCAACTTCCCACCCAGCCACAGCCTGGTTTCCAACTCCTTTGCAGTCCTTGCTCCATGAAGAACCAGTTCCCTGCAGCCAACCCCACTCCAGCAGTTCCCACCATCCTGGGCTCTGAGCAGCTTCCTTCACCACCACCACCACCACCACCAGGGCTGCCAGAGCAGGAGAGAACAGCCTGGGGTGTCCACAGGCTGGGCATCATCACTGATGGAACCATGAAAAAGCAAAAGCTTTTACACTTGTGGGGAAGCAGGAGATGTTTCTGCAGCCCTGCCTCCCCTGCCACAGCCCTACTGAGCTGCTCAGCTTGGAAGTGCTTGGCATTTTTCCCCACCTTGTAAATAAGTGATTACTGTGATCAAAATAATTAAGCAACCCAGCCTTTTAAGTGACTAATAGAAGACAATAACTTATATGTGTGAGGTTTATGGAAGTGACGGAGCCCTTTTAGCAATTCTTGCTGAGTGGTAACTTTTTTCTGGGTTTTTTTTTTTTGTTTGTTTGTTTGTTTTTAAGTACACATACCAGAGCATGGAAAATCATAGAATCATCGAATGGTCATGATTTTAAAAAGCCTGAAGAACTGCTCCCCCTGCATCCCAGCGTTGAGCTGTGGAGCACAGATGCCCTGCCACACTCACCACTATGCTGCTGAAGAAGCTCACTGCCACCAGCCCCTCACGAGACCACTCGCTCACCCCCTTCCAGATCTCGGTGGCCCAGAGAGCACTGGGGCACAGCCAAGCCTTGCCACAACGTGGCATCCAACAACTCAGCTCCCACCCACCTGGAGAAAGCAGGGGAGCGCCAGGCTCTGCTCAGACCCTGCTCTTCCAGACCACACTACATCCAGTCCTGGTGTGGTGGGTGCCAAGAGAGATGAGGACACACTCACCTGCCTCCTAAAAGGAAGCTGGAGACCAATAATCCGCTCGACAGTGCCTTTTAATCACTGTCTCTCTGGGCCATATTTGAATGGATGTCCTAGAGGTGTGAGGCTTGCTAGAGCATTACCAAATTCCGAGGCAATCTGAACTCTCATGCACATTCATAATTAAAAATTCCCCGCTAAGTTGCATGTTTTTGTAAAAGCATTATCGTTCCTCTGAGCTCTGTGTCCTGCAGCATCCTGCAGAAGGCAAGCAGGAGGCAATTTAGACACAGAACAATTTTCCTCCTGCTGGAGAAAGGCAGATTTCTGCTCCTCAGGGACACAGCACAGAGAAAGAAATAAAAACCAACCAAACCCAACCAAAAAACCCCAAGCCCAGACTGTAATCTACAAGGCCACATTTCACATCTGTTTTTGCAATGTTAACTTTTATAAAAGGGCTGGGAATAACACAATCAATTTACTTTTCATTTTGGAGGGTTATAAATTTAAAAGCAAGGCTGGTGCACAGTGGAACTGGAACAGTGAAACTTATTTTCAGAAAACCCAACCCTTTACTTACAGCAAATGTTGTTCCTCTGAAAACAAAAGTGATTGTATATATATTTTTAGGCAATACTGATTTTTAAAAGTTACCAGACTGATTAACTCCAGATGATCCCAAAAGAACCACAGAAAACAACCCAAGTTTGGGAAAGGTCACTCCTCCCCGCAGTGGCTCCACGGACCCAAAACTTCTTGATCTATATTAACACCATAAATTAGACGTGTAACACTATTCCAGAAACGCCAACAGCTCTCCACGCTGCTGTTCTCATCCCTCTTGTTTGCAGGCTTCAGAAGATAATAAACGAGGCGAGATGTCAGCACATCTTCCCACTCCCTCCACTCTCTTCATTAGAGAAAGGCTCCTGACGTGCCCTCGCAACGCCTGCTCTGATTTTGTGCTCGGGGGCAGGCAGAGGACCAGGCAAGGATTCAATTAGCGGCCCACCTTCGGTTCATTTTTCATAAGCCTCACTTAAAAGCTGAGGTCAGGGAGGCTGTGATGTGCTGTGACTACAGACCATCGCGCTGCCCTAGAACCTCTAATTGCTTCCTTGTGCTAAAACTAAACCCTGCTGCGGCGGCCGGTGCCTCCTCCCTTGGGTGGAAGCGCTCTGGGGCAGAGATTGTCCCTTTTTTTTCTGGTCTCTGCTTTTGCATCTCCACCACCACGACCAGGGCTCTTTGGCAGATATCTCCAAGATGTCCTACAGCAGTGACAGCCCCCATGACCCCATGGAGGTGCAACAAGCGTATCACGGGTGAAGGCAGGTTATAAGCAAACAGGTTGAACCCACAGCTCAGAAGGACTCAGGTGTGAAGTTGCCAAAAATCAAGTAAAAACAAGCACCGGTGACTGCATTGGCAGGAGACCTGCTTTCATCCCATGCCTCACAACACCAAACATGAACACCCCAGTCTCCCAGGTTCTCCTGGCACAGGTAGGACACAAAAAAGGGATGAAGACCAAAACCAGCCATGGTGGGACCAGAGAGGAATCCACCCCTTGCATCTCGTGTTGGGAGAATCAAGACTGCCAGCCTGGCAAAGGGGACCAAGGACACACATCCCATGTCTTCCTCCCCCTACAAGGAGGAATGAAAGCATAAAACAATAATAAAGAGTTTGATAGAGATTTTGAGGGTGCTATGACAAAGGCTAAGTCAAAGGAAATACTTGTGGAAAGAAGGTTCTTCTTGAATAATGGATTCATTTTGAACGTGCAAGCAAGTAGCCTTCTGGGATCAAGGCTCCTCCCACGATAAGAAAAGTTTTCAGCTGAGAAACAAGGGGACATGATGCTAACACAATCTCTGTCTCTACTTTTGCTACTAGGAAGAAATAAAATACAACTGTGGCCAAATTAATAAAAAATAAATTGGGGACAGACAGAAAGAAGGAAGGAAATATAAGTACATATGAAAATGCGATTACTGACAGAGTTGACTAAGGAACTGTATGTGATCAATGAGAAGCAGCTAAAATATTTGTACAGTAATGAAAGCAGCCTGGGCAACAAAGTGGAGAAACTTGGAATTACTTGGGCAGGACACAAAACAGGATACTGAGGAGATGAGAGGAACATGGTGAAACAGAAATTGTAACTGGAACATACGCAGCTGCAGCGTCCAATGCTGCGAGGGCTTTGGAAGGAGTTTTTGGACAAAGCAGAGTCAAATGGAAAATGAGAAAAAATGCAGCGTGAGTTTACCAAAAGCAGATTGTGCCAGAAAACCTGAGGACTGGTGGTCCAGATAGGAGAAAAGCAGCAGATTTAATCTAGGGTGCCTTCAATGATGATTTCTCCACACTGTGTGCCCGGGAGGTGGCTACTGATGGGACAGATCATGGGGTTAAGGGCAAACATTTGTGAGGTGGAGGAGACAAAGTTCAAAGTATCCCCCAGTCCCTACAGGTATCTAGCCAGCCTCCTCATCCTGCCTATGGCTCTCCAAAGTTCAACTTGAATTTCACTCCAGGTCCCAAGTAACAGTTTGACCCTGAATCAGTGACTTGCTGTTCTGATGGAAGCATCCTATGAGGCTTCATCACCATATGGCAGTGAGATGCTGATGGAAGATGGGACTGGGATGCTGGAGGTAAGGTTCACCATTGAGAGTCTTCTGGGAAATACCAGTACACAAAGATGGGATGCAGAAGGGACAAGAAAACTGATCAAAAATTGTACCATCAGGAGGAGAGGTGTTCCAAAAGTGGAGGAGCACCAAGGACAAAGTACAAACTGTTTTAGACTGAGGTCTGATCAGGATAGGAAAGGAATAAACAGGTCTAGAGACAGGACTCCCTGGGCCAGGCAGTCGCACCCCCACCAGAATGTCCATTTGACCATTTTCTGGAATGCCAGTCATGGCTGCCTATCTCAAACCCCAGGAGCTACACGAAAGAGAAGAGCCAGGTACACTCGCACCAGCCATTTCAAATTACCCAAATGGATGACATTAAGAGACACCACCTAAGAGGTGAACATACCGACAGCACATCCACATGGGGGCTGCTCAGAGAGATGCCAAATACCAAAGTCCATGGCACTTACCCCCACCCATGGCACACCACCATGTGGTGGTGCAGCAGCCGTGAGGGTGCCTAGACCTTGGAGGAAGCCTCCAAGACAACCCTAGCAACTCAGTGGTGACAGAGCACCTCCTCATCAGTTCTCTGGAGATCTGGGATGAACATGAGCGAGGTGGAACCGCTCCTGGTTGCCTCCACAGGGACATCAAGCCAAGACCTCTGGCCTTAACAAAGAGTGATGGTGCCAGCTGCCCCTGACATCCGCAGCCCCATGGAGGTGCTGGAAACCAGCAGCAATCTGCTAGCAGATGGCAGAGATGTGGGGGGTACAGGGAGGAGGGGCCAGGAGATGCTGGTGGCTTTCAGGAGGGATGGCCGCAGCCGTGCCGGTTCTCGTCCAGGGCGACAGCTTGCATATGGATAAACAACGAGATAATTACAACCTTTGAGGGGGGAGAAAAGCCCACGGTTGCAGTGTCCTCCTGCTGCCAGCTCCTGCAACCCATACGTCCCGCACGGCTCCCTTCGCAGCCTCATCACGAGAAAATTACTCGCCATAAAAGCCCTGGCTAGAGCTCTGCATTAGATACAGCTGTGAAACCATTTATCTATTGATAGACCCCTATTGTCAGGGACTGGGGTTTGGCTTTCGTGCGAGCGAGCAATTTGGAAAAGGGAAAAAAAAAAAAAAAAAAAAGAATCCAACAAAAACGACAACCCAAAAAAACCTACCAACCAACAAACAAACAAATAAAGAAGGAAAGAGACAATACCCGACAGCTCGCAGGGTTTCCAGGCCTCTGCCAGCTGGGAAGCTAAAGCGTATGAAATATGCATCGCACTGAACAAAGCGAACTGAAGCGTTCGGCGCTGGAAAGCTGTAACCCTTTCCTGTGCTTTGGAGCCAGCCATGGGGAGAGCGGGATCCCCGGGCTGCCAAAAAGTTAAGGGGGAAAAAAGACCAGCAAAAAAAAGCATCCGGGGCTATGGATAAGGAGGAGCGCCGGCAGCTTCCCCCACACCAACACCCAGGCTCTTTGGGTAAGGAGTTTCTTCCTATAGTATCCGATGAGCTCAACAGGCAGCTGCTTAAGGCAGGTTAAATCTTTAGGAACTGCTCTGGACACCAAGCAATAGAATCATAGAATTGAGTTGAAAGGGACCTTAAAGATCATCGAGTTCCAACCCCCCTGCCCTGGGCAGGGACACCTCCCACTAGAGCAGGTTGCTTAAAGCCCCTTCCAGCCAGGTGCTGAACACCTCCAGGCATCCACAGATTCTCTGGGCAACCTGTGCCAGTGCCTCACCATCCTCACTGTAAAGAATTTCTTCCTGAGATCTAATCTAAATCTCCCCTCTTCCAATTTAAAACTGTTGCCCCTTGTCCTGTTGCTACACTTCCTCGTAAAGAGTCCCTCTCCAGCTCTCCTGTAGGCTCCCTTCAGATATTGATGGATCATGGCAGCAAAGCTGCTGCTGTCCCCTGATGTCCACTTCCACACCTCTACTTCCCATTGATGTATTGAAGGAGGAGCACATCTCCAAGGACTCAACGGCACCTCTCCAGGGGACCACGCTCCACACCACCCACCATGCTCCCCTCCAGGGAGGAGATGGGGGACACTGTGTCAGGGTGCAGGTACTGTGATTCTGCTGGGTAGTGCCACCTCCTTCCTGCCCATACTGTCCCTGTCCCACACCAGGCTGCAGAGCATCCTCAGCTGGGAATGGATCATGTAGTGAGGGGATCTCATCAGGTTGGGGAACTTTGTTTCGGTGTTGGCAGCGATGGTGCAGCTGCAGGTAGGGCATGGCCAACAGCCTGATCACATGTGGCTCCATGTCGGCTCAGGAAAACATCTCACAGCCCAAGGTGCAGCAACAATTAGCAAGAAAACAGCTCAAGAGTCATCTAGAAAACCTGAGCAAACTGGGTGCAATGGAGCACAAGGCTCATGAGAGCTGCAAGGAGATCGGAGGGCTGGAGCACGTGCGTGAAAGGAATCCAGCACTCTAATCAAGGGACAGGAGAAAATGAAGGGATGAACAGAGATCCAGCAAACTTTCAGCTAAGTAGATTATTGATCTTCAGGGTGTGCCAGAAACCAGCTTTGCAAATTACAGCAGTCCCCTGCTGCAAGCTCAGGCAGTTACCGGATGGCAAAGCAGAAAGGCTCCCCACCTCCCTGTTCCCACCACCCACACGCCTTCCCCTGCCACCGCCGTGATGCCACCAGGCTCCTGTTTGCATCTCGCTGTGGCAGGACATGCAAACATGTCCCCAAAGGGTGACAACGTGAAAGGAAACACCGCGATCCGCCAGCATCTATCGGGGGAGACAGTGTTAGTGGGGGAGAAACAGCTCAGAGGAAGCCTGTTGCCTCCTGTTGTCGAGAGGGAGCAGAAGGCAGAAACCTCAGCCCAACGCGAGGGGGTGACCTCGCGAGGCTCCGTACCAGTTAAGCAAATAATTTCCTTGGCAAAGGCAGGCTCTCTTTCTGCTCCCAGTCAGGAGGGTTCCTGCACAGCACAGCCGAGGTGTGAACGCCTCGCAGATTGCCCTGACAAGGCGCTTAACCCCCCCGGCACAAAGATCACCTGCTCGAAGGAGCTGAGAGGCTGGTGAGAAGAGACAGCTTCGAGCCCAACTCCTACTGGGGGTCCTCGGCATCTCCACCAGATCCACCCCACCACCCTCGCTCTGTGCTGCCGGGCACGGCTGCCCCACAGCCCCGTGCCCCCGCCGTGCTGGGAGGGCAGTTTCGTTATTATCTGTGCAGCAGCACAGATGTGCACCGTGTTTTTTGTGTATGGAGAGAGGTCCCTGCCCTGAAAGCCTTACAGCCCAAGCAGACGGCAGGCGCTCCCCGTGCTGGCCCGGCTGCCGGGAGGTGTTTATTTCCAGCAATCCATTACACGACATTTGGTAATTTTTCATAGCGTCCATGCCAAACTGGAGAGAAATGCCCAGAGCAGGGATGGGACTGAGGATGCTCATATCAAACCCAAAACCATGCTGTAAGCCTCAGAGCCCCCTTGCGAGGGAGGTGAGGAGGTATTTGTTTATCCATTCTCATAAGAGGCAAGGAAAAGGTCACGCAAGGGTTGTCCGGTGGCATAGGCAGGGAGGGTGACACCAACCGGATCTTCTCATCCCAGGGACAGCCCCTCTGTTGTGGAGGAGCTGATTTTAAAAAAAGCTAGGCCTTTCCTTGACTGGTGGAGCATGATGAACACTCGGACTGTCAGATCCCCCTTGTTAAATAAATTCCACTGACGTACTCTCTTCCGACATAAATTATTAACCAAGCATGATGCACACAGTGTACCAGCAGCAGCATTGCAAGGCAGGAACAGGCAGCAGGTGAGGCTTTCTGCCTGCAGCCACAGGTGTGAAGCAGTTAAATTACACCCTCACTGGGAGAAGAGGTGTGCCACCACGGCTGCCACCTGCCTGCCAGCATGGCCACGCGATGCAAAGTCACACTCCATACCCAGGCCATATTAAAAAAACCCCAAACTCCTGTCATCTCCATGCTGTGCCAAGACATGTTGAGAACAGAGACTGCTCCTGGAAATGCTGCGGATGTCCTCGAGGTACCTGGCCAGCCACTGTCTCCTAGGGTGGCCCAAAGCAGAAGGGACCATTTCTCTCCCTTCAGCCTGAAGCAACTCCCAGTTAAGCTGGGACAAGAGGCAAGGTGGGTGAGATGGGAACAGCCTTTCAGAGCAGGGCCAACCCATCGGCCAGTGCCTGTAGGGAAACTCTACCACCTCCCCACCCCCTCCCTAGTTGATGTCTTGAGTGTTCATTGGAACAGTCAAAAAAAATCCCAAGAGAAAGCCTGATGAAAAGCCAGTCATCAGCAAGGGGTGCAGGGCCAACAATAGCGCTGGTGGGAGCTCCTGGGAGCACTGTGAGACACTGGTATGGACCTCAGCCACTCACGCTGGGGACTGAAGTGTGTACATGCAAATGGCTGGGATAAAAGGGCAATTCCTCTGCCCCAAATATAAACTCAAGCAGCCTGAAGTCAGAGAAGAGAGAAGAGTTGTGTGAGTCTCAGCTCTCTGAAGCTCTGGAGAATGGTGGGCTTTCAGCACCAGACACAGGTCATCCAGGCTCCCCTTCTCCTCCAGTTACTCATTACAACCAGAAAAAGGGGAAAAGAGTACTGAGCAGAAAAAGAACCCCACATTATATATTTTTTCCTCTCATAATTCATAAGAACAACGTCGACATTTCATCCTGGAAGTAGCTGCGCTTTGGGGGTTCTCGTGTCTAAGACCTAATTTGTAAAGCGCCTGGGGATCCCTTAGGGTGAAAAAAGCACTATAGGATCATTATTAAAATGGACACATTATATTTCATGTCTCAGTTCCACACAAGTGGAATAAAAAGGTCAAAGTCTAATTCCAGGATGAGACTACAAAACTGTGAAACCTAAGACCCACCCGGTGGAGTGACAAAAACAGGTCGAGTGCTGCGCTTGACCTGCTGCTCCAGGTCTCCAGCTTTGCCCACTGCTCAGCCACACCACAGCAGTGACACAGAGTAAAGAGCAGCAAACTGCTTAGATTTTTGGGTTTTATTTTTTTTTAAATTAAAGACACAACCCTTGGCTAGAGTGGTCCCTCTCAGCTCTCCATTGGGCTTGTTTTGCTTGGCTGGGGTGGGATCCAGCGCTCTGTTACAGCATCAGGACGCTGAACACAACCTGCTGCTGCCTGACCACAACCCACATGTGGGGCTGCCCGTGGTCCCGCTGGCTCCTCCAGCTGCCAGCACAGATAATCTAGAGAAAAAAAAGGCAAAAAAAAGGCTTTCTTGAGCCTTTCACCAGTACTTACACCAGCAGTGGCTCTGGTATACCCTGCCATGGACTGGAAGGCTCCTTTCAAACCCTTGGCATCTACATGGCAAGATGAGAAGCTGTTTTCCCAGAGGAACGAGTGAAGCTATGTGTTTTGGGCTGAATCTCTTCCTGCCTGTCTCCCACCCACACAGGTACCGGCGTAATTCCTCTCGCACACACAGCATCTATCTGCTCAGCTGAGCCTGCACATCACCTGGTTATTGATCTGTCAGAGGCGACATGACCTGCCCCCACAATGAGGGTGCGAAGGAGATGTGGCAGGAACACAGACCCTGTTCAGCCTTTTCTGTGGGGACAGAAAGGGGCTGAGGCAGCAGGACACCTTGGACCTTAGGCTGGGGCTGCTTCTCCAGCAGGGAACACACAGCAACCCAACACAGGGGCAGCTCACAGGGAAAGAGGCCCAACCACTTCACCATTGAGGATATCTGACTTCTGAGATACCTACACCAGCAGTTCTGGTATCACCTGGCAGTTGGACACAGACTTTCACGGAAACCTGATGGGTTGTCTCCTGTGCTGTTTCAAAATTAATGCAACCCCCAAAGACCCCAGTCCTGTCCTTTCAATTCTCATTGCTAAAACTCTGATCAAACCCAGTGAAATACACACAGGCCCCATTCCACAATTTTCTAATGTTCATCCTCTCCTCCAGACTATTTAGTGACTCTTTAGACTGGTGTAGGGTCCACCTGAATTCCTTGTTCTTTACCTTCTGCAGTAGGCTTCAAGCTTTTTACCTGAATTTCAGAGGCCAAGCTCTGCTTGGCCTATCACTTTCCTGTGGGTCATCAACAGCCTCATCAGACACATGATCACCTTCTTATACCATAGCCTTCACCTTCCATCCCCATACAGAGGGATGTTCTCTCTCAGATGTTGTTCTTCTTTGCAGGCAAGGACAACACTTGTGTGGTCCATAAAGTACCATGGTTATAGTAAGCCATAAATGCATACAAGTAAGAGAAAACCCTAATTAGCATCACTGAGTTCCTGGGAATAACAGCAGAGCAAGCCTCAACCCTTGGGGCTTCAAAGAGCTGGGGGAAGAAAGAACTTTTTACAAGCCAAAGTGAAGTGACAGGAAACACAGCTGAACACTACCTGTGTGTTGTCTTCATCTCCCTGAGCATGGATGGTGTAGGAACGACCACCGTTTTTCAAGGTCTCAGAGGCAATGCGCACTTTCACCCCTGGAAGTGGGGTGCCCACAGAACCTGCGAAGGAAAACAAGACTGAAACAGTGGACAGCCTCTGGGAAACCACAAAATCAAGGATGCAAAAGAGCAGCTGCTTGTCTATCAATGGCATCTGCAGACTGTGCTGGCACTAAAGAACTTCCTAGCAGGGGGTTACCCTTCAGGAAGGCTTCGATCACATCATATGTCTGCATGCAAATGTCACTGCGGTGCAATACGCTGCTGTTTGCTGAGCAGGCAGTGCTGGAAATGCCTAGGAAAACAAATGTGTCTCCAGCCCTGAACAGTCTCTCTTGGACAGTCTTTGAAGACATCAGCACAGCTTCGTAGCTCAGTAATGAAGCTGTCTTTTTTTAAAAAAAAAAAAAGCGCACCATGAAACCTACACAAAGATGTGAAAAGAAAGAGCACGATGATTACTACAGTGGCTCACTGCTTCGCCATAGCCTGGACCTGACAGAGAAGGCAAAGGCTTGACAGTGTGAGAATTGCAAGGGATTATCTCAGTTTTATGAGACATCAATACACTCTATATAAAACATCACAAGAGAAAAGCAGAGATCAAAACCGCATCGTTCTGCCACAGGTTTCAATTTTCAAAGCCAGGGAATCTGACACTGTGTCATGAACAACTGCTATTAAGCTCCAAGATGGTCCTGCGACCCAGAGCTCCCCAACCTGCAGCCTGCAGCATTCCCACCCCTTGGTTTAGTGCCCACTCTTCTTGGTGAGCACTGGAAAGCACAGAAGAAAGGGCAGCTTTGTTCCTGTGACCTCTGATGGGAGGCTCCAGGCTCAGCAGCAACCCGGAGTTGAGGGCATCTGGTGGCTCAGCAGGTCTCATCCTGCATCTCAATGGCACAGGACAGCCCTCATTGCAAGATGAAGTCCATGACACTCATCCCCTATGAGAGGGGAGAGGGACGTCAGCACAGAGCAGCCTGTGGCTCAGGACGACTGGACAGGTCTGGGCTTATGAGTAAGTGTACTCTTTATTTTAAGAGATGATCATTTTTTTTCCCTGGAGAGCCTCCAGCTGGTGATGTTTTCCTGCTCTGCCAGGATCAGCTCGACATTGGGAAGTCCTTAGAGCAAGGTATGCAGGACCTGGAGCTCAGTGCTGTCTTCCCCTCATCATCTGTTTTTCAGGCTTTTGGGTTCAAGCGATATTTTCCTTACCCTGGTCTCATTCTCTTGTTCAAGCCCTGGAGATCCAGTATCTGTGACATCACGATTTTATTTGCTACATTGGTCAGTTGCCATGGAAATTGATATGTCGTCGTAGCCCAGATTTATGGCATCCCTGCAGGATCAGCTAAGAGCAGATGGGCTATGAGGGAGTGAGATTTTATTGCAGCGAAACTACCCGAACAATTAGCAAATCTGGCAAGAAATAAACAGAAAGCGACACGGCAGTTCCGTGATGTGTGTCTGTTCAGCTTGAAATTGCCTTGGGCGTTCAGGTCAACCAACACACAACCCAGCCAGGTCCTCCTCTTATCATGAGCATCGCTTGGGCTGCTCTCATCTCATGGCCACATGCTGCCAGGAGTCAGAGATAAAGGACTGCAGCAGAGCACGGAGGCAGAAATATGTGCCAGAAGAAGTGCCTGGAGGTGCCATGCAGAGGTATTTATGTATTTTAACAGTTCGTTACCTGCCATGGTAGGCTCCGGGAGGACTCAAAAAGCACATAACAAGTCATGGAAAACACACCAAATGTTTGCACATCAAGCTGTAGGCATCTATGGGAATGTTTTCTCCAGTGTGAAAAATGCCTCATGCAAATGGCCTCCAACCTGCCTGCGAGACGTTGGGCAGGGACGGTGGGCAGACGCTGCAAGTCAGTCTGGCAAAGCTCTTGGAGGGAGCAGGAGCCAGTGCAAGGAACTGCCAAGGGCTCTCACAGATTTGCCATCTCTGGAAACCTTCAAATCAAGATCAGATGGATGCCTTCCTGGGAGATGTTTCCTCCCTGTATGCAAGCTACTGATCTCAATGCAGAAATAAAAAGGACTGTTTCACGGGCAGCAGGACTGAATGGTTAGTTCCCACTTCTAGTCTTCTAGAATGAAATGCCAAAGATCACCCCAGTGCTGTCAAACAAATCTGAAGACACAGAGTAGACAATGTGTTTCCCATACAGTGTTTCAGATCACCATTATAAGTTATTACAAATTATTTCCTACTTGGATAGAACAAAACCAACATGTAAAATAAGTCACTCGTGGGGACTGGTTTCCTTAGACTTGGTCTGGAAAAGGCTTTCTGGTATTTAGGAAAAATTACAAACTTGGAAATCAACACCTGTAAAGGCTGAAAATGCACATAACATTGATTAGAGCTAAACAAACCTGACGGTATTAATAAAATTCGTGCAAAAACGATGACTAGAGCTTCTCAAGCCTATCTGTCATGTCCAAGACACACACCATGCTGATTCCAACAGGTCAGCGGAAAGTTAAGCCCATTCTCAGAGGTCCTGGCTTCGCCCAGACCACCATCAGGGGTGATCAGAGGGGGGTTCAACACTCAGTAGGGGCTTCCTTTTGTCCCAAGCTCTAATCCCGAGGGGAAAATGGGGAGAAATCCCCGCTCCTTCCCCACTCACTCCCTCCCAGCTCTCTCCAATTTGCAGGCTCCTGAATGTTAAGAAATGCTGGCAAGGTGCCCACGGTGTCAGCTCAGCCGGGCGGCAGTCGGGAAGGAGTGACACTATTATTCTCTCACCGTTTCTCCTCTCTGTTTAAAAAAGTTGTCAGCTCTTCCCAGATAAATTTAATTGGCCCTGCGGTCTGTGTCCTTCGGTATCTGGGGACCTCGATGCTGTTATGTGCGGTGGTGTCCTGGGAGAATTGAAACAGGTCAACGATAAGGCACTCAACGATCTCACTGTCAACAATACACGGAGTCCCCGCTGTAGGAGCTATTAGCCGTCTCTGATCTAAACCTCCAATTAAAGTGGTGATTAGGCCCAGTGAGGCATTCTCCATCCATGAATTATTCATCTCCCTTCACAGTAACAGCACCAGGGGGGATTAGAATGAGAGCTGGTGAAAACAGAGGCATTTTAAGCAGGGTTTTAACCATATACAAGCAAACATTTATCTTTCAAATCTTTCATCTTTTCTTCTTCTGGAAATCAAGGCCACCCACCCATCCCTGTCCCTTAAGACCTGTGTCACATGGCCAGGGACACCAGTGGTGAAACAGGCAGGACAGGCAGGCACCAAGGACTCGACCCTTCCCCAGCCACACTGAGTAGGTGGAAGTGGGCGAGGGAAGCCCCAGGACCTCTCCTCAGAGGTAGGAGCTCATGAAGCAGTGGAGAAGGACGTGTACTGCTTCCAGTCCAAGAGAAATCCCCCTGGGCAAGTGTGAAGATCCCCCTGGATACCCAAGGGGCAAAGTGCCATGCTTGTGGTGCTCCAATTGCTTTGGCCACAGCACGTGGGTCTGTGGTCACCACTGCCTAGCATCTGCCCCTGTAACACCAATGCCACCTGAGGTCTTTTCTGTGGACACTTCACTCCTTCTCCTGGCCAGCCTCTGTTCCCAGCCCATCACTGCATTTCTCAGTTGACTCTCTCACACGGGATGCTCTGTAGTGACCTTACATCCCAGCCTCTAATGGGGTACTATATCAAAAGCTTTTTCACAGCTCCAGTAAATTATGCCTCAGCTTCACCCATCTGCTTCCCAACTGACACTTCCTGAAATAAATTAATCAAGCTTATTCAATTATAGCCTTCTTTATGTAAGGTCTCTCAATGATCCACACCTTTGTAAGATCCTTCTCTCCCCTCTCGGGGCTGCATTGAGCCCCTGGATGGTGGCTGGAGTGACAGCCAGCTGGCCTTTATCCCCAGCCCCTCTGCTCGTAGCTGCATGAGAGGATTTGTCCCCAGTTTTCCTGAAGACCCAGGTACAAGACATCTCTCTTGCCCGTGTTATTTTCGGTCTTATTTCCTTTTTTCTCCTGGGAAATTTCGAGAGCATCCACTCGTTTCCCCTCCTGAAGATGAATGAAAAGCAAATATAACCAGGCCACGGGGACATTCAAACTGCACTGTCACCCTGCAGTGTGGGGAACTCAGAGAGCTTGAATTCATGCAGGTGGGAATCTCGTTCCCCTGCCTGCTTCCTTCTCCTGTCCGCAGGGACAGGGCTTCTGGTGGAAGGGAACACTGGCTGAGCTGGGGTGGGGGAACTACAATTACTCTGCTGAAGCAAACTAGAGTTTGTATTTCATGCTGCCCCTGAGCTGTTCTTGGGTTGAAGAGACAGTGCTGGGGGAGCTTCTCCTCTCCCTGTGGGATCCCTGCAGGCACACGGCTTCTGCATCCCATGGGACTGGGGTGCTGAGGGAAGCCATGACACCCAGGACAGCCCCCCTGGATAACTCTGGTCCCCAAGACACCGGAGACCAAGACGATGCATATGGTGTCATGCGTGTGCAGACAGCATGTGGGAAGGAGAAGGTGGCACAGTGGTGGGCTGGGTTGCTTGGCAGACAGATGGCCACGGTTTTAACTAAAGGGAGGGTGGGGGCATTTCTTATTTTTAATGTTTCAGATCAATTTATTTCTAGGTTACATAAACAACAGATAATGAGAGGAGTCACCAAGTGTAGCTAAGAGAAGTGAGGGAAGACAAGGAGAGAACATAACCAGCGTCTACAACGAGGTGTGACAATTTCTAATTCCTGAAGAGTTAAGAAACTTGCACTAAAATAAGAGTGAGTAGACATCCTATTTTAAACATTCAGTACTGATCGATTGGACACCAACTGCCATGCGGGGACTCCTGTGTCAACACCACACTCAAATACAACTTCACAGAGCAGGAGCTTAAGATGCATTCCCATCACAGTGCTTCCACTGAGACTCTGGATATCATAAAACATCAATATGGACCCTGCCTCCTGGACAGAACCAGCCTGGCTGATCAGGTCAGTGTGCACCCACTGAAAGCTCTGCTCACACAGCTTTGCCAATTCACCACAGCCAGTGATCCCAGAGAAACCCACCAGTGACTTCTCACACCCACACCCTTTCCCAGCTTCCCAAAGTCAATTCTCCTACCAGCACCAATGTTCCCACTGTATCCTGTTCCTCAATCCCAACAAATGGTAGTTAGATGTATGTTCTCTGTGACGAGAAAAAACAAGAGCAATTCACTGCCAAACACCTCCCAACATTGTGCACCCTCTAGAGACTCCTACCTGGGACACGGACTCCATGCAAAGGGTTAGAAAGCGCCATCCCAATCTCAGTCATCCCATACCTCTCCAGTAACGTGTGCCCGGTGATGCTCTTCCACTTCTCCAGGACAGGCACAGGCAAGGCTGCTGAGCCTGACACCATTAACCTGCACAAGGAAATCCCACATAAGGAAGTATCCAGCATCATCTTTGCTCCAGGGAATTTGTGGTCTGGACATAAAACCTTAAGACAGAATTTCCAAAAGCCTTTTGACTGCTACCAAGAACGTTCCTCACATCTAGAAGAATCTCTGTCTGATGTGGGTTTTAAGTTAAGATGGGCCAGTTTCCTAAAAGGGGTACTTCAGAACAAGCTGGGGTTGCAGGACAAAGTCTTTAGTCTTATGTTGTGTAGGGTGACACATATAATGAGAGTGCAAACCCCTTCTGGCTTTACCATGCAAGAGTAGCTCATAATTAAATAATGTCACCCTGGTTCTTGTCAAAGAGACACTAAAGCACAACAACCTGCACCGCAAAGAGGTGAAGCTGAAAAATGGCCTCAGCAGATCCACCATAGGGACAGTCAGTCACCAGCAGCCCCTGCCCAGGGCAGAGGGGCATCGCTCACCTACCTGATGTTCTCCTGGCAAAAGGCACGCACGAAATCCTGGACTTGGGGCTGAGAGAAATGCTTGTCATAATACTCTATCAGCTTCGCATAGACAGTGGGCACTGCCATGAAGACACTGATACGGGGAGCTTCAGTGCTTAGGAACTTCTTCCAAACCTATAAAGGAAGAGAACATATGCAAATAAAAATATACCTCAACATAAAGCGTAGAGGGAAGCAATCATCAGCACTGTCAATGCTGCCTCTTCAGCACCTTTGAAGAGGTTCACAAGTGAGGACTCTGCAAACACTTCACGAGGCAGTGAGCCCTCACTGAGGGAAAACTGAGGTACAGGAGTGCAAAAGGTTTGTCCAAAACAAAGCCACCCTGTGCTGCTCACAGTCAAACCTCTGCTGTCTAAGACTTCTGGAAAGTACAAACAACTGGAAGCCTGTTGTGTGCACCTCATCCATGTCCAGAACAACAGCTCCCAACGCTCATCATACCCCTTGTTGCCCAAAACACAATATCCAACTCTCCCATCCCACCAGTGGATCACCCACCTGCTTTCATTCTTAATGAGGAGAAGATGATGGAAATGGCATTTTTTAGTTCTGTCATGTTATAGCCAAGACTTTGCTGATGAAGACATAAGCTTGGGGCACAATCAATTAATTCCCTTATCGTGTACAGGTCTTCAGAGGCTACACAAACCCACCAGCTTTTCAAAGCACGGCAGCTCTCCTTTGGAAAGACACCAAGTTACATCCAAAGAATGCAAAACATAGGTAGGAGCCCACAGACTCCAACTTTTCAGGTAGAAATGCTTTTAAGCTGGATGGCAGGGCTGGGAAGAGAGATTTCATGCACTTGAACTGGAAGTGAGACTCAACTGCAATGGAAACAGTCATCTTCTGGCAAGTGAGCTCAGACCAGCCACAAGAAACCTGCAGCCAGGAGACAGCAGCTTCACCAACCATCCTCATCCCGAGAGGAACGGTCCCTGGTGGGACAGATGTTCTTCAGCTGGAACACCTGCTAACCTATGGGAACTACAAATGGGAGCAAATTCCAGGAGCTGGCTCTGCTGGTGGGGAATGAAGACGGAGAGAGCTCTGGCTGCTGTCCTGATGGAGCAGCCAGCAAAGGCTAAGAGCCATAATTATTACAAAGCGGGCCTATTCCTCCCACACCTTGCCACTCTTCCCCCTGGATGAAGCTCTTCCCGAGGTGGGCACGATCCGAAGCCATCAATAAATAAAAGGCTGGGGTGACGGCCGCCTCTTTCCTTTCGCTCCGGTCCCTGCCCCACTGTTGACAAATGTATTTCCTAACGGCTCCTGACAAGGCTCAACGCCTCTCCCCTCCCTGCCCGCGCACGCTCAGCTGCACACAGGCACGGAAAAGCAGGAATTGATGGAAGGTGAACAAGTGATTCTCCTTCATGCTGTCACTCTGCCCCCTTCCCCTCCGTCCTGCTCGCTCAGGCTCCGTTTCATTACTTTCTACTTCGCTGCGTCGGCGCTGCCTCTCTCCTCTCTCACTCCCCACCCTCCTCGACCCGCATCTCTCACTCCACTGCTTCAGAACAATCAGCTCCTTAAAAAAGAACACCCAAAAACCCCACCACACCACCACCATGTTGTGATTCTTAATAGAGCAGGACACATCCAACAAAGGCAGAGTCCCGCTGAACTGAGAGGAGATCACAGTGCCTCCCAGCCCAGAAATGGTCCTCGATGGGGTGAGATGAGCACAAGGTGGAAACCCCCCAGGCACCCTGGGAAATGGGACATGAGAACTGCAAGACACCCTTGGCATCAGGGAAAGCAGAGGAGGAACATGACTTGCCCTGACTGATGGGTGACGTACCCGGAGAGGGAATATCACACTCCCTTGAAAAAACCCCACCGATCAGCATGATCCCCTAAACCAAGCTGGAATAGCCAAAACTGCATCTAGAAGGATTTAAGCCCTGCCTGACTCCTCCCAGACTCTTTCCCCAAAGATCTTTTTCTCTTCAACTCCCCATTATCTTTCCCATTCGAGGCAGCAGGATGGAGAAGAACCTCTCCAAAGCCAGGGGCTGAACGCATGGACCTGCTCTCCTCAGTCTGGTGCTCTCAAGAGCCATGGCTTTGGGCAGGGAGAGAGGTGATGGCAGGGACCAGGACTGTGCGAAAGGATTGAAGGGAGACAGATGCTCGAGGCTGTTCGGTCCTTGCTGTGTGACTGGTTTTTTGCCTTCACAAGTCCAGAGCAGCTGTGGGGAGCGCAGGCAGGCTTCCAGTCCGGCCAAGCAGCAGAGTTATTTTCACATGGATTTGGATTTGAAAAAAAAACAACGCCAAAACTACCAGTCCAAAACACAGCAGATCTCTCCTGCAGCCCAAAATCCTCTGTCCTCACAGGCCTCCTCAGCTCCTGCCCTAGATAAAACCCTCCCCACTGCCACTCCAGCCACGGGGGCAGCTTTCTCTGTGTCAGCCCGACTCGCCCCAGCAACAGCCCCTTCCTGAAGATAAGCAGCTGTCTTTGGATTTGTGCCACCAGCTGCCGGGGCGATCTGCTGACAGCCAAACATCTCCACCTGCTCTGCTCCCCCTCAGCCAAATCTGGATCCAACCCGTGTGTTTTTAAGGGCGCTAAGCACCGAGCCGTGGTACGGAGCTGGCAGCCCCAAGACCCCCTGCAGACCCCGAGCTGGCCTGGGGGGGCTTGTCACTGCCCAGCCAGCTGTAACAGCCATTTCTGTTTTCTAACTAGAACTTCACGGTTTGAGAGAAGGATCTGGGAAAGTCTCGTTACCTGGGACTAATCAATCAATGCTGGGGCTTGGACAGGCTCATAGTGAGAGGCCAGCTTTGCCCTTCCAGCGCAACGGCATCCTCCAGCCCCCTCAGGCTTAGAGCAGCACAATCAATCTCCCCCCTCTCCATTATCCCACGTGTCACCGTCACCACATCAATTACCTGTGGACAGGGGATGGGCAGCCCATCGTTTCATTTTATTTTGCTCACCTGATACCTCAGGACCCGAAGTGCTTTTAAAAAGCCATGGATTCTGGAGGCAAACCCGGCACCGCATGCCACGGCTGCCGGACTTCGCACCGCGCGCTCACCGGACACAAGGGAAGCAGCAGGTTTATGATGGAAGATGTTGAAGAGATGGACCAAGATTCCTTTAAAGATAAACGAGGGCTAGAAACACAAAGTTTCTAACTGCAAGAAAGCAAGAGTGGGAACAGCTTCCTATCAGCAATAATGGCAGGGAAAGGCCAGGGCACGCTTACAGGACCAGGCTGCCTGAGCCAGCAAAGAAGCGGGAGACTTTCTGTTCTCAAGAGTCTTCCTGTCAGCCTGAAATTCCTGATTTTCTTCCCCTCCCACTGCACAAAAGCATATCTGGGCAATTCCATGGGCTGGCCGGTGGGATTTTGCCATCAGTGAAAAAAAAAAAAGAAGGAGAAAATGACACCAGTGGGTACAAAACAAGGCCAGTGAGACACAGCTGTAAGATTTTTTTCCCATGTATTTCTTCCAGCACACAGATGGCATGATGGTGATTGAGGGCAGAGGAACATGCAAGCTGCTCCAAGAGATGGTCCTTCCATACAGCAACCAACCTCCACCTGAAGCAAGAGATACAAACATAGAGGAGAAAAGACAGTAACTTCTTTTTTTTCCTTTACAGAGGCCTCACCCTCAGAGGGAGATGCACAACGCTGTAAACTAGACAGAAAACATCAAATCTACCAACACCTGGGCATCTTCTAATGCAAAAATAAAAAGAAGTTGGCAACAATCATTTGTCTGCTAAATATTCCAAGATTTTTCCTGATGCAGGACTCCCCAAAACAGCCAGAAGAGGTGCAGACAAAAATTAAAAACGTCTAAAAGAAAAGGAAGTGAACATCAGCATGGATTTTCCCATCAGACCCCAAACAGCCCGCGCTGCTGCCGCTATTGACAGACACAACAGCTCCCCTCTCCTATGAAATTATTGTATCGCTTTCAGTTGTTATTGAATTTTTTTTAGAACCTTTTCAAAAGCAACAATACCCCTAATGCAAGGTTAAATCATCCCTTTACTTCCCTTTTGATGGGGTTTGCGTTGTGCATCGATCGCCGCCGCGCGAGGGAAAGGGCTGCCTGAGATTTTTCCCAGCGAGAGCAACAGGCAGCAACGCGGCTGCAGCCCAACCAGCTCCTCCTTTGGAGAGACCCCGCGCCCAACGCCGAGCGCAGAAAGCTCCCCTAACTCCACAGAAGCACCAGAAGGATGGCAGGGCCATGCCCAGTGCCAGCTTATCCCTGGCAAAGGCAGACGGGCAGGACGCAGGAGGCAGAGCATCGCTCTGCTCTCTCTGAAGGATGGAGCCGTGGAGGCTCCGTGAGCAATACACAGAGAGAGAAACATTCTTCTCTTCAAAGGGAAATCAGGCCCTTGGTGGCTGTGTCTCATGCTTGTTATAACCCCAAACTGTTTGCGCGCTGCACGACTCTGGTTTTAATCATTTATTCATCAGTGCAGTTTGATGGCCCCTCTGCATTCCAGGCTGAAGCTTTTAAACCCTTCCTATGCTGTAGGCATACTGAAAGGAGCAAGTGCTTTCCCTGGGACCTGGTAATATAAGTAAATATGACAGGCTCTGGTTCCATTTTTTATATTTCCCCACACACATCAAAAGACATTACTCCGTAACAGATGCTGAGGACAGACGGCAGATCTGGGGAGACAGGAAGAAAAACTCTAACTTTTTAAAGCCAGGTCTGTGAGAAGTGATCAAACATAATCCATTCACTAGTGACCCGCTCCTCCCTCCACCGACTCAAAAATGAGTCTGAAATAAAATTACTCCTCTGAAGCCTCCCATTAACGGATGAAAAGACAATTGTCTATCTCCAGCTGAAACTGGATGGGAGACACAATCCCCAGCATGCTACCAGCAGCATCTTAGCGGGGCTTGGTTATTGGAGATCAGGCTCCTCTGCCTGGATTTGCTTTTCTTTTAATAATAAACTAAGAGCTGCCCAGAGTGATGTTTGCAGAAGTGACAGATCCAGGGGAGAAGCTCACTGCGGTGCACGCTTCTCCTTCCCAGAGGCAACGGTGACTGCTCAGCCATAGATCTCCCCGCAGAGCCCAGGGAAGGTACAAAGCATCAGTGCCCAGCCTCAGATAACAGCAGCAGCAAGGACAAACACTCTGATCACAGGCTGGCTTCTGGTCTTCACGAGGAGGTCAGGGGTGTGACCACACCACACAGCAGTGACCCCGGAGCTACACCTCATATGCCAAAAAAAAACAACCAAACCCAAACCTCAAGGAGCATCAGGTCTCTGACACCCTCCCACCACGAGGAAAAAAGCTGCCATGGGTGACAGCATGTTCACAGCACGTCAGGGGAATTAGTCCCCAAATCACACACTGGCTCTGGGCGCTCATCATCCCTATCAGGACAAAAGGGTCCAAATGAAATTAACGATTTTGATGGCTTCGCATGTGACATTGTAAAATTGGGTATGATTTTTAGATGGCTTGATCCTTGGAGGCACCTTAAGACAGACGTACAGTAACACTGGCACCAAAACAACAGCTCCTTTTGAAACTTTAGGGCAATAAATCTGCATCTCAGTGTATTTCTCATGGAAGCAGTTGCAGGGCACAGACAGTGTTGTCATTCTGCAGGCAGCACACCCCAGCTCCAAACCTGCCCAGCAGAGCCAAGTGGGCAGCGACTGCCTCAACTAGGTCACACAGAGCTGAGAATTCTATAAGCTTCCCCCATTACTCAGAGCAAGCTTTTTCCTTCATGTTTTTGAATACTTTTATTTTCCCCTCCTGCACTTAAGACTGAAAGACCTCCCGGGATCCAATCTCGCATTTATCACTATGAAGAGCTGACAGGGAGCCTTTTGCTATTAGATCATCTCTCCCTTAAGGAGAGATCAGAGGTGGCCCAAAGCAAAGACAAAGCATCCCCATCATTCATAGTCAGAGTGGATCCATATCGGTCAAAAGCCTCAGCAGAGGATCCTGCAACACAGACACTGACCTTGTGACTCATTCCAAAAGGCTCCTGTCCACAGGGTGCCAGGACAGCCAAGTCTCCATCCAGAATGGGGCCATCAACGTGTGACTGTCGTGGCAAGAGCACCGGCATGGAGGACACCTGGCTTCCCCCAGGTCTGTTTCTCCAAACTCACTGACATTTCCATCAAGTAACAGTCACATCACAGGGTGTGCTCAGCCTTAGCAGCTGCCACTAAATCAATGTGAGGAAGGGAGACAGAGAGAGGGAATCACCGGGGAATGGATGCTCTGGTGCAGACCCCAACTGCTCCAAAAAGCACTTACCCACGGGTTTTCTCTGATGCCCAGAAGAAGGCAACTCATGCCGCGCTCCATGAATCGGAGGCATTAAGAGTATCTCTCCTCCCCTGCTGAGCAATTTGCACAAAAACTATACAAATCCAGCATGTTTACAATTTCTACTCCTACATAAGGAAAAAGGCAGAAAATTCAAACAGGTTCAGAAGCAGCTGAGAAATGCTGGCTGCCTGCAAACAGGAGCAGCGCAGCTGGAGAACATAAACTCAGCTTGGAAGCAAGTTATGATGGGAGGACCGTATCAGGATGCTTAGGCTGCAGCTTGCTCTGGCTCCAGAGAAGGTTTCTGCCTTCCTAGTTCTCACCCTTGAAAAAGAAATAATAAATAACATCAGAGCCACCCTTGCCCCACACAGCTGCTGGGAGGAACGCACACTGGGGCTCACTGCTGTTCTCCTGCCTGCTCCCAATCCACATGCCCACAGCAGCACTTGAAACAATCCTCCCCCCCTCCCCGAGTCAGTGCTGTCATTCCCAAGCACCAGAATCTCAACTGGGAGCTGGGATCCCATAGTCTCTCAGGCAGTGGCCCGAGAAGGGCTCCCCGTGGAGACATGCTGCACCACAAGGAGTACACGCACCAGAGGACTTATCACATCAGGTACAAGTGGACTGTAACGCTGGAAATTAAGGGTCCATTTATAAACCCTTTATTAATAAATGATTAATAGATGCAGCCATGTTTTTTAATAACTTACAATAAAAAGATGCTACCGAAAGCTTAAGCAAGACAATCTTAACAGATGGTGCTATAAAGTGAATTATAACATGTACAGTAGCTAGTGCAAAGTAATGGATGTCCTCATTTAATAAAAAGAATCTGATTTTATGCAGCAACTTTCATGCTTGAGGCATCTCAATACACTTTAATGAGCCCTTGTGGCCTCTGCAGTAGCTTGCATGCAGCCGTGGACATCAGATGCTGTTTTAGCATGAGAGTGGATGTTGGTCAGGACACTGGGGTCACTCCACAATCTTGATTTTTTTAACCTTTCCTTGGACAGCTACCAAAAGCAGATGGAAGGGTCTGAAAGATGCCACCTCCTAACACTGCGCTGCAGGGAATGACAAGCAAGCCTTGGTCCAGGGCTTGAAACGCCTTCTAACTAAGAAAAAAAAGAACATTTTTACCACCACTGAAACCAGACTGGCATCTGTATCCACAACTATAAGGCACGCCGCAAATTATGTAATTTAATAAACACTGTAATAATAAAGTATTTATTTTGTATAATGAAGTGTTAGTGATTAGAAACCAAACACACATTGGGCATGCTGCTGCGGTTTCTCTTGAACCCTTGCCAGTATCACTCAAGGCTAAATATGTCTGCAGCAGGTTGAGAGTAAGTTCCTAGCCTTGTTTTGATCAGCCTGTCAAGTGTTTTAGCTGCCATTCGAGTTTCTTTATATCACACTATAATTGGCTGCTTTCTCAAGGTACAGCAAAAGGGGAAAAAAAAAAAAAAAAGCACACAGCAAAACTTGGGCTCCTTTTGCAAAATCCTCTACTGAAACTCTGCTGCTTTTCTGAAAGCTGATTTCAGTAGCAAAGGGCATTTTGTAAACAGCTGGTGAAAATAGACTGGAACTGAAAGGCAGCTTGCATTAAACTCCACAAGAAAGCCTTATTTACCCTCATGTGCTTTCTTTGTAGTGTCGATCAAACTACTTTCAGCTCCCAAGGGAGGCTCTCGGAAAAATAAAGGGAATAAAAAAGAACAGAAAAGCAAATGACGTCCTTCAGAGCCCGAATGCACCTGAGAGCCCTTGGAATTGCACTGGCTGTGGCAGGCACACTTACCACCCCGACCTCCCTGCCCAAGTTCAACCTCCAGGGTCAAGGGGACGCCCTCCAGCGCTGTCCCCGTTTGCCCTTGGTTGTCATGTCTGGGGGAGAGCTTTGATCAGAGAAGGCAGGCGGGGACGTCCCGCTCCCCGGCACCTGAACCCATCCTTCAACGTCACCTCATTGATTTGCAGATGTCGGGAGAGAGCAGAGAAAAACACAAGGGTATAAGGGACAATCAATCACCAGTGGCACAGGACGTGGAGAAACGCGCCCTCTAGAGGGCTTGGTTTTGCTTCCAGGCTGCCAGCACGCTCTTCCACCACCTCACCAGCATCACCATGGCTGGACATGCTCAAATCCCCAGATTTGGTGGAGCATGTATCCCTACTGCTCCCTGAGCTTTTGGGCTGACACCCTAAACACTAAGGAAGACAATTTGGCAGTGACCATTGAGGAGAGAGCACTGTGTTGGCCAAAGGACCTTCCTGCCACCTTCCACCACAGCATTCTACCTACTTATTCGGGAAGTGCAAATACAGAGCTGCCCCTCCAGAATTTTGGGATTCTGCCCCTCCCCGCAAAGGAACAGTGATCAAGGAACAACTGGGTGTTCAGGTGTCAGGGCCATCTTGAAACAAGAAAGGAAGTGTGCATTTTCTGTGGTTGCTTCTCCGAGAAGTAGAAATAAGCAATGAAGAATCACACGGTCCTGCAGCCACTCAGATCAGAGCCCAGACTCACCCTTGCCTGACAGCAGCACAGTCAAAGGCTTCTGTCAAATATCCCACACCTTTGTACTTTGTCCTTTCAGTGTGATGAGGCATATCCAGCCTATGAATAAATACAAACAGGTAAAGCAGCCTGTTCAGTTACAAAGCAGGGGCTTGATGGGCTCTTTTCACTTTCCTAAGGAGTTTGTACTGACAAGGCACAGTTTCTTTTCTCCTACGAGGTGGCACCAGCACCTGCAAACCCAACTGCTCCCTTAAGAGTGACACTGCAGACTCCGATGTCTCTCACCACCCATGACACTGGGAGACGCAGATGAACGGTGCTGGATCCCAGGGGCAGGTAACTGTAGAAACTGTTCCACCTTCCTGTCGGTTGCCCTGTTCCTAGGCCCTTTTCTTCCTCTCTTTAGGTCATCTGCCTGCCACCACAACAAGGAACAAATGAGAAGCAGAGCACTGGGACTGGCAGTTCCTGTCTTGGCTAGAAAACAACATTTTAATGCAGTGTCTCTACTGCATTCAAGTAAGGTTTCCCTCCTGCCACCTTTCAAACCTCTCGATTTGCAAACCCTCTCTCATACTGCTCAGTCTAAACCAATAGTTCTGTTAACGCTTGTTTCTCCACAAAGGAAGAGCAATGTTTCCATGCAAACAATGAGCATCAGTCATTTCTCTTCCCTGGGCCACAAGGAACTCTGAAGCTTGCGCTCATAATATAATACAAAACACCAAGGACATTGGATTGGAAGGGAAAATATAAGCTACTAAAAAAATATCTGACAAGCAGCATAGCTTCAAGCTGCGCACCACTAACATGCAAGAGAAAAATCCAGTATTTCCACCTTTCCCAGTACTAGAAAATTAACACTTATGCTGGGTGGAGTGGGTATTTAGAAGGGCCCACCTCCAGTCAAAGACCCTCAACATCCCAAGGAGTGACGGTGTGTCATTATGATTATGTACATCATGCTTAAACAAGCTGTAGCCTCCAGAAGAGCACTCCAGCAGAGTATCCAAAGGAAGGTGTTTTTTTAACAGCCCTTTGTGAACCACATGCAGCCAGTGGCTAAAGAGGCTGGAATTCTTTAAGAAATTATTTCCAAAGTTGTTCTAATTGCAACACATGGGGTCTCACTGCTGAATTTCAAAGACAATGTGCCATCCCTCCAGGCTTACCATCTGTGCATTGAATTCAGGTAACATGATGCATGTCGCTCCCACCCAGAGAGGACAGAGGAGCTTATTGATCACCCCGTGGACATGATGTAAAGGCAGCACGTGCAGAATAACATCCTCCTTCTTCCACTCCCATTTTTCAACCAGCCCCGTGGTCTGCAGAAGAAAACATACAACCCAGCGTTAGGGAAAGAGGAAAGACTCACATTGCTGGGAAAGCCTGAAGTATCCAGGTCCCAGATCCCCTGGGCACAGCTGGAGGCAGAAATCCCAGACCTCCTGGAATGATGCCTGGGCACAGAAATCTTTCCATTAGGGTCAGCATGAGCAAAATTCCTACCACAAAAGTAAAATACAAGAGGAACACCTCCTGCATTTTGTCAGTATGTGTCTTCATATATATCATCAAAATCTTCCCTGCTACTGGGGAAACAAATGGTTAACAATGATTTTAAGTAGGACTTACAAGATTATTAGCCTGGTGCTGCACAGGCAAAGTTGGCAGAAATAGTAATCAAAAACCTAATTTTCCCAGAACTCTGACACAGTTTAGACACCGATGACATTGGGCTTTTAGCACCTGTAAGGATAGTGATTTTCTGCTCATAGTGACTATCTGATAAACAGAAAATAGGTTTCATGCCAGTAAAAAAAAATAAATATCAAACATCTAAAATACTCTGTTATAAAAGGATAATTATCTAAAGTGTTAGACCTCGGACTTCTGGAAGAACAATGTCCTTCAGAGCCCAGTGTTACCAACTGGAAAGCTTATTTCCAGCCATCTAAAAATAAGAAAAGCATTTGAACAGTGGAATTCAGTCATGTCATTCACAACCCTCCTTCTACAAAGCAGGGAGCACATTTTAGGCTTGTCTGCAAGACAGCACAAAAGATGGCGACTGCTCAGGCCGCCTCCCAAATGATTGGCATATTTGTAAGGGAATAGATTCTTTGCCCAATATAGCCAAGCCCTGGCTCTATCCATCAAGGCTTTCATACCACTCCCAACATCCCAGTATCTCAGCACCCAGAACAACGGGAGCTCTGGGAGGTATCTGTAAGGCAGGATGTATTCCCCACCCTTGTTCCCTAATGGCATGAGTCTCTCAGTTGCAGGCAGTGATAAGCAACTGGTGAGGGAGTCAGCAGGCTCCTTCAAACTTTTAATTCCTTTTGGCTCTGAGAGCTAATGGATTTTTTGCCTTGGGGATATATAGCTGAATAATGCACAGACCTCACACAGTACTGTACTGGGCTAAGTTATATTCCAATTAAGGGTAAGGATTCTTTCCTAGTAACAGTGAAGAAAAGCAAACTGCAAAGAAAACCATTTTACAACAGGTCTCATCCCTTCTGCTTTCCAGGAAAGCAAGGAGAAGAGTCATCAGCCCCTGGCTGCAGCTGCAGCACAGCAACACCAAAAGGGCAAGGTCTAGAGTCTCAGTCACTCTTCTGTGTGGTCACATTAACAGTTTTGAGTACTTTCCAAATACAGCCCCACAGCTCTGTGCAGGAATTTGTTTCTGGTATGGTATGTTGTGCTTTGGGGTTTGCAACCCCAAATCACCTCCAAAAGCCAAGACCTCTGTAACTTGTCACAAGCTTTGCAGAGGGAAATCAGCACTCACCACAGCTTGCACATTCTCATGGGTGCTGAGGACACCTTTTGGTCTTCCTGTTGTCCCACTAGTGTAGATTATCATGGCTCCTCTGTCTTTCCATGAGGAGCAGGTGGTCAAGGGACCCTCTTCCACTGCTGCATGACTTGCAGATCCATCTGTATGAGACCTAAGAAGTGGCAGAACTGGGACTCCCAGCTTCTCAGCACTAGGGGTTATTTTCCCCACATATTCCTCTGCTGCGATGACCAGAGCACTCTGCGAATCCCAAATCACATACTCCAGTTCCTGTACGGGGTGCTTCTTGTCAAGGGGCACCGCTATGCCCCCGCTCATCCAGGAAGCCCACTGGGCCACCACATACGAGGCATCATTGGGACACAAAAATGAGATCCTCTCTTCCTTCAAGTCCCTGCTGGAACACTCCAAAGCTCTACAGATCTCCTGGGACAAGCGTAGACTCTGGCTGAGAAGGTCCCTGTAAGTGTGCTCACCGTTTTGGTCAATGATGGCGATTTTATCGCCAAAAGCCAAAGCCCTAGTGAAGACAGGGGTGATGTCACTGCTGAAGGCTGCCCTGGCAGTTTGCAGACCCCTGTGGGGACAGCCAGGCCTCTTCTGTCTGTGCCACCCCCATCTGCAACAGCGTAGGTCCTGGATGAGGCATCGAAGGGACCTTCTTGCTTGGGGGAAGAGCAGGGAGACCAGCATCCTGCCAGCACCGCCTGTTTTGAAGTGATCTGCAGAAAGCAATTATAGGAACAGATAAGTACGTGCAGTGATTACCCAAGGGTTTATTCTCACAAAGGAAAAGTGGTAGCCTTCATTTGAATAATACCCACTGTATTATTAATGTTTATGCTTCAGACTGCTGCATCCCCAGTGTGCTAGGCCCTGCCCGGATGGAACAGGAGACGGAGACCCTTCCCTGCGCAGCCTCCGCATCCCTAAAAAAACAGTCCAATTTAAATTATGAAATAAGTTTTTATCCATCAGTAATATTAGGACACTAAATAGCGGCTACTTGAGGTGCCATCCTAACTCAGTGGGACCAGCATTTAAAGTAATTAAAGAGAACAGTACCTAGCTCTCAATTTGTAGTTTCCACCACTTTGGTAAACCACTGCCTTGCTCTGTGTTTCGAGTGAGGTAGCACAGAGCCAGACACAAAACCCAAGCCTCCTAAGGCTTTGCCCAGTGGAAGATTGTTTCCTGCATGAGTTTTCATTTGAGCAATAGCACGTCTAAGTACAGGAAAGTGCCCAAACCCTCCCACCTGACAGGTCATCCATCACCAACACTGCTTCAGCTCAAAAGCTTTCTTATGTGACAGACCAAGTCGTTAACAGCTCCCAAACAGCCACAGGCAGCAGGAGCCCTGCCTGCGACCGAGCAGCTGGTTTTCCCAGCAAACAGCAGCAGGGGAGCACAGTCCTGTACATGCTGACCTGTAGAATTGTTCATTCTGAAATTACCAACCTGGCAGCACCCGGAGCTGGGCAGAGCATCTGGACAAGCTCAGATGCAGCATCAGGCTCCACCTGGGCAGCCAGAGCTTGATCTGAGCCCAGCCCAACCATCAGCCCAGCCCAGCCGCTGCACCACAGTGGTGACATGAGGCACAGAGACATTTCAACAGAGCAAATCTCCAAGAGAATGGGAAGGCGTACCAGCGCCATTAAAGGCTTTACAGGAAGATGATAAGCTGGCACAAACGTCACAGATTCTGCCTTTGTGCTGAGACAGCATGATGACATCAACCCATCCCCTCATGGGAGATGTTAGCAAAAAAGCTTTTGTGGTAACTGTGATAAGAAGTCCCTGAAGTTTGCTCTTTACCCCTCTTTCCATCCTTCCTTTAAAAAGTCCGTGTAATAGTACTGGATGCTGCTTGGAACACCTCACAGAAGCATTAAGGAAAAAGTTAAGGCACAGTGCAAAATGGGGAGCACTTTGCAGGGGAGACCACTGGTGCACCAAAGACTAGAAGCAGCAGCAATAAATTGAGAGGACTGAGGAGATGCCTCAGAAGAATCCTGACACCCACCCTGCACAAAGCCTAGAGCTCTGACTGGAAGCTCAGCAAGAACAAGCATCCTCTCCATACAGAGACCAACACCAACAGGGGAGCAAAGAGGAAAGAACAAGGCTGTGGCAGAAGAAAAAGGGTTTTACTGCACGGTCTATCTAATTGCTGCTATTAAACACCATCACTGAACTATTCCCTGAACTCCCCCATAGAGACACTATGACAAAAGGAGATAACCAAAGGATGACAACTTCTTGCTCTGTAAGTGTACATGACGTTTCCTTGACACTGGCAATAATGACTTTTTTTTCAATTTTTTTTTTGACAAATTTTTTTATAAATACCTATCAGTGGAGCAGCTTAACTCAAATAGCCTTCCAGCTCAGCTTCCCACCATGGGGAGGAGCTGAAACAAAAAGGATCCAGAGGACTGGCAGCTACTCAGGGACAAGCTGAACACAGCTTAACCCAGCTCAGGCTGCTCAGAGACATTCACAGGCAGCACCTGCTGACAGCAGCAAGTGTTTATTTTTGCATAGATATAGCTGTGAGCCCCCGAGTCTCTCCCATCCACCTTCAGAGCATTTCTCCAGCCAGACATTGGCTTTGCACACATTTTCTTTTGCATACTGACCTCAATTTCTGCTTCTGCAGAACAAACTTGTGATTTAGTGCGGAAACATCTGGGAGGGGAGAGGCTTTAAACCCAGAGCGTGGTAACTGTGTGCGCTCAGGACACATACCATCAGGATGGAAATAAACAAAACAGGTCATGACGAAACTCACATGACATCTTTCCATTTCTCTGTAGAGACTAAAATATAAAATAAAGAAGAGAACACCACCTAAACCAAATCACATCCTCCCCCTAACCTGTGCCCAAGGCCAGCTCACTGGCGAGACGTTAATGCCCCAGACATTAAGAGGAGCATTAATTGGAAGCAACCAGTTGCCAGGATCACGCCGTGCTCCAGCCCAGCGCAGCTAAGTGCACTTGGCATACTCGCTGTTCCCCGTATGGCTGCAGAGCAGGTGTTAGCTGCTGCTTCAGAACAGCCGCTTCCAAAAATCACATTATCCACTTTTCACCACAGCACCAGTCCAGATTTAATGGTGCGATAAACAGCAGCACCTTTAGCCAAGTTTGTGCCTTTATGGACTTCAGACAACTAGTGTTGATCGACTGGGTGTGTGCACACTTACAGACACTCGGGACAGGGTGAAGTAACACCAGGGGCTGCTTTCTTTACCTATCTGTTGCTCAGGAATAGCTGGTAACAAACCTCCCCTGGTAGAGGATAAGCTTGTCACAGGGGACCTTGGGGGATGAAGATGGTGACAGCACAGCAGGTGAGTTTTTGAAAGAGAAGGTGCAATCCACACCCTCCCACGGCTAATGGAAGAAACAACAGTGGCTGAGGAAGCCCATGCCAACTCCCAGCATCACAAAACCACCTCAAAGCACAATGGAGCGAGAAGCCACCCAGCTGAACTGCTACACCCACCTCTCCCGAGAAGGAAGAATTTTATTCCTCTTTCCTCCCAGCCAGGATTTCACACACACACATTCTGGCCCTTACCCTGCTCACACCAGTTCTTGGAGCAGCAGGAAAACCCTTCGCCCCGTGGCTCCCAGGTGACACATGGCCAGGCCTGGCCCAGCCGAGGCCCAGCGCCGCCACAGCCCACAGCACCTCGTACCCTGGGGAGCCAGGGGCCGGTGTGAACCCCGGCAGGGGCAGGACGGGCCCGGATTCACGGCCCAGCCTCACCGCTCGGGCGCAGCCCGACGGAAAAGGACGTTTATTACACGTTAATTAAAGCCACCGGTAATAGCGACACCCGCCCTCCCCAACAGTGTCCCGCAAGGCCCAAGGGCACCGGCCCACGGCTCGCCCCCGCCTTACGGGACAGGTCGGGCCCACCTCCGGGCCCCCGCGCCCCACTGCCGCCGCCCGCAGCCCCGACGGGGCCTCACCTGGCGGCGGTGGCGCCGCGCACCGGGGGGACCGGTCCGCCCGCGAACGGACTCCGGCGGAAACGCAGCGTCACAATCGAACGTTCCGCCACGGCCCAACGTTCCCCCCCGGCCCCGCAGGCGTTTTATGGGGAATTGGCCCCAAACCGCCTACTCGGGGGCGGGGCTTGTCGCCCTGCGGGGCTGAGGTCCCCCTCTGATATCACCGCATCCACCTGCAATATCACTGCTGTGGCCTCTGATGTCACGGCGAGTGTCCATGATGTCATGGAGTCGGGAGGGTGCTGGGGGCTGCGTGATAATCGGCTGGATTTTGGCATGGCTGAGGAATGGCCAGGGCCCATGTGCAGAGCCTGGAACCGTGGGGGCTTCTGGAGGGCACAGACATCCCAGGGACAGACAGATAGCCCCAGGGACACGCAGACATCCATGGGATGTGCAAATACCCCAGGGTCACTCAGACATCCCACGGACACGCAGACACCCCCAGGAGCACATGGAGATCCATGGGACATGCAGATATCCCCAGGGTCACACAGACATCCATCCCTGTGTCCGTACCCAGGCTGGGGTGAAGCCCCACACGTTGGTTGAGCCACGGCATGGGCAGCGGGGCAACCCCCTTGCTGAGAGGCACGTGGCCCTCGTGACGTGCAAGCCGCTGTGTGCCAGCCCTTCTCTGGAGCCTTGTTCTCTGGAGCCTTCTCCGGAATCTTCTTGTTCCGGCAGAGCGCAGCGGTGCATGAAGCGGGGAGGCCGGGGCGACCCCCACCCACCTCCCTCAGGTGTGTTTCCACCCCGGGGGCCAGAGGCCGGCAGCCCAGCGAGGCGCAGCGGGGCTGGGAGCGGAAGCGGGGCCAGGAGCCCAGCCTTGGGCAGAGTCCACCAGCCCTGTGCCAGCTGTGCCATGCAGCGCTCCATTGCACGCCTCTGCCGCATTGCACCATCACCCGTTGCACGGCTCCCTCCCAGTTGCACGACTTCCCAATGCACAGCTCCCCGTTGCACGGCTCCCTCCCAGTTGCACGCCACCCTATTGCACAGTTCCCTGCTGGGGAGCTCCCCCACCACCATAGGACTGTTGCTCCCCTAGTGCAGGACCCCTCACACTGGCAGCCCCCCAGGTGCCCATCTCCCCCTCAGTGGGCTCAGCACCCCATGCCCACACGCTGCCCTGCAGATGTGCCCAGCTCCCACCAATAGCCACCCCAGCCCTGCCACCACTGCTTTCATTCTCCTTTTTGCACTTGCCATCTGTCACCAGCCTCCCCCAGTCCCAGTAGGCTTCAGGGATTAACCCCCCCCTCCAGAGGGGACCAGGGGCACATGCTTGTAGGAAGGGTGCAGAGGGTGCCCAGGGTGGGGACAGGGCTGTGACAGCCATGGATGTTTGCACAGGCAGGATGCTCCTCTGCGACTGCGCAGCCTCTCTGGGTTGTGTAGGGACCACTGCCCTGCATGGGCGGGGGGGGGGTAAGTGGGGGGTGACAGGGCCATGCTCCTCTCCGCCGTGGCATGCTGCTGGGCCAGCTGGCCATGTGCGCAGCAGATGTCCACCCCGAGCCACCCGCTGCTTCTCCGTCCCCCGGCACCTGGTGCCCACCGGCCATCTGGACTCGGCCACATCCCCGGGAGATGATGCTCAGCTCTGGCCACCAGCAGCACCCAGGCCACCCGCCATCCATCCTGGGGGCTGTGGGGACCACGCTCTGCTCCCCAGAGCTGGCAGGGAGGGAGCTGCTCTGCTGTGGTGCTGAGCCAGCCCCAGCCATTGCCTGTGGGTTACGGTGTGCTCAGCAGCAGCAGTGCCAGCTCACCCTGTGCTGGCATTTGGCTGCACGGGGAGGGACATGCGGTGCCCAGCCCCATGGTCTCCATGGAGGCAGGGACACTGCATCAAGGAAGGGATCAGTCCAGCTGTGCCATTACAGCTGGGAGCGCATGCAGGCACCCCAAAAGCTGAGACTCAGTTGCACCGCAGCCCTGCCCGCCCACGGACCCTCCTGACCTCAGGTTTGCAGGGCTGCTGCAATGGTCCCCAGGGCACTGGGATGTCCCCAAGCTGCCACCACTGTTTCTCAGCTCCTTTCCAGCCGGGTGTGAACCCCACAGCCTGCACCAGCAGGAGGGTTTTCCCCTTGCTCCCTGCCTTTCTTATGCAGGGAGCTGATTAATTATGGATCCATCAGAAAGCTTTTATTACATTATGGTTTACTTGTGGCAACACCCGTATTTATTTAAAAAAAAAAAAAAGGGGGGGAAAGTAATTACTACAGTGGTGTAAACCCTGCAAACACTGGGTGACAGGGAGCTGGATGCTCAGGGCAAGCGCTGTGGCTGCTGGTGGCTCCAACCTGGAGCCCCGTGGTGGGATGGGACAGGGACACCAGGGGCTGCTGTTGTGATGCTGCTTGGGGTGAGGACAGAGAGTGGTAAGGGGGAAGCTGGGACACCCTGAGGCCATCAGCACTATGTCCCCAGACCCATCTTGCTCCAGCTCAATGAGTGACAGAGCCAGAACCTGTGCTGGGGTCTCCGACTGCCACCAAGGAGGGAGTTGTAAACAAGGTGGAGCAAAACGTTTGATCTCCATCCATCTGCCGGCCACCTAATCTCCCACCCGTGGTCCTCGTGCCTCATCATCTCCCAGCCCCTCTAATCTGCTCCCTGCTGGCTGGTGGAAGGTCAGAGCCGGGGCTGCTGGCTGTGCTCCCCGCCACACACCACATGGCACTGGTGCAACCGGGAGGCTGCTGTGGTGCAGGGAGCTCGGCCGGTGCAGCCATATGGTGGGACAAACCTGGTTGTGTCCCTATTTTGGGTTTAAGCCCCTCTGCTGCTGCAGTAGTGAGAGGGAACAAAGGGGACAGACCCTGCTACCTTCCCCTCCGTCCCTGCATCCCACACAGCATGAGCATCTGCTGCTGGAGCCACTGCCCATGGCAGGGTGGCAGGGCATGGCTCTGTCCCCGGGGGCTCGCGGGAGACGCGATTGCCATCGGGACTCCCTGGGGACGGGAGCAGCTCGGAGATGCTTGGCGTGAAGTGGAGCCGTAAGTGCCTCCTGTGTCACGTGGCGAGGATAAGTGCAAAATGGCCCTATTATGATAATTGTGCGAAATTATGATTGATGGAGATTAGCTGCTTATTTGAGGAAATGGCAGGCGCACGTGTGACACGGGCAGGCCAGGGGACAACTACCGGGGGATGGGGGCACGGGCAGAGGGGCACAGTGGGATGTCTTCTGAGGCACTTCCTATGGCTTGGACCCTCACCACCACCCCAGGAGCTGCTGCATCCCCAGCTGACGGCTCTCAGGCTGGGACATGCCACCACATGGGAACGCTGAGTGCTGCAGGGCAGGAGTCCAGGATGGGGATGGTGTGACGTACAGCCCCATCCTGCCCCACAGAAGGCTCCTGTTGTCTTCTGCCAACCCACTTAATGCATCTCTGATTAGGGATTAACCTGTAAGATGGTAATGGCAGTGTCCCTGTCCCTGTGTGCTGGCACCTCAGCTGGCACTCTTGGTGCTCTATCCCACTGGGCTGTGATGTGGGGCTGTGCCATGGGGCTGGAGAGAGGGTAGCGGGGCAGCCCTGACACCCCTGCGGCTCACAATAACTATGGCTCTCAGTAAACAACTTAATTTGGGCAAAGCCAAGCAGGGCACTGTCAGTCTGTCCCACGCCTCCTGCCCGCCTGTCCCCACCAGTGTCCCTCAGCCTCAGAGACCCTCCTGGGGCATCAGCACAGGGAGCACCTAGACTACAGGGGATGCTCAAGCCGTGTTCCTGCTTCCCCCTTCAAAAAGACATTGAGACCAGGAATTTGGGGAAGAAAAGCCGGAGAGACAGGGTGGTTGCAATGCCGATGGCTGGCCAGGACAGAGCCATGGCACGACTGCACCACCGAGGCCAGGTTTTCTGTACAGGGTGGGGATGCCGTGTTGCACGAGGCCGAGGTGGCTGTGCAGAGCAGCATACGGCCAGAGGGCACCCCAAAACCACCCACCCAGCGCCACAAGTCCCTCCTCCGCTCTCCCCTTCCCAATTTCCCGGACCCCCCTACTCGGCAGACGGATGCTGGGTAAGAGGTGTGTCTGTGGGAGCCGTGCTCGCCATGCAGCATCGCCGAGCCGGGCTGTATCGGCGCTTGCCAACCCCAGGATGGGCTTTACTGGCTGGGCAGGTGGCATGAGTGGAGACAGATGGGTCTGAGCCTCCCCACATGATGCCGGCACCACGGCCGGCCAGGCTCCCGCGCCCTTCGCCGAGGGACGAGGACATCACCCAGGTTCCCCACCGACGGGCACAGTGAAGCCAGCTCCTCTGTCTGCTGTTTTCCCCTTTTTCCTCCCCCTTATTCGGCTTTTGGCAGCGGAGCCATAGTGGCGGCTGGGGCGCGTGGTGCCGGGGAAGGGCTGCCAAGCCTCGGCAGCCCCCCGTGGCCCCCCGTCCCCCAGTGCCAAGGCTGGTGGCTGGCAGAAGGGCTGCCTGCGCCTGGCGGGGCTCCGTCAGCTGCGGGAGGATCCCTGCACCACGCTCGCTGCCAATTTCCCTGTGAGCTGGCACCACAGGCGGCTCTGGAGGCACCGGCGGAGAAGGCTGGGGAGGACGGATTGTGAAAGGGAGAGAGGAGAAAAAAGAAAAGGAAAAAAAAAAAAAAATGGACACATGCCATCGCTGGAGCAGCGAGGATGCCGCTGCCAAAACGCCAGCAGGCAGTGCGGGGCCAAAACCCACCGGCAGCAGAGAGGAGGGTCTGGCAGCCCATCCTGGCACGGGGTGCATGGAGGACGGGCAGCGCGGCAGAGGCACGGCGTGGCCGAGGCAGGACGGGTGGCGGATGGCGGAGCTGGAGAGGAGAGAGGTATTTGCCTTCGTTTTAAAGGCTCCGTGTGTGTGCATGTGTCTGCTGCTGGGGCTGTGCACCCCGGGCGGCTCAGCCCCATGCAGGCTGCCTGCGGCCTCCCTGGCTGCCCCACCGCTCTCCTGCCCGTGGCCTGCCCCACGGTGCTGCCAGCCCTTTGCTGCCCGCAGGGTCTGCATGGCAAGGGCTCTGGGTTGCTGTCTGGGCTCAGCCAGTGGCTACCAAGGGGGATTTGCCGTCCCCTGGCTGGGCAATGCTGGGGCCGGCAAGGGAGGCTGTGGCTTTGTCTGGTTGGGCTTTGTCTGCTGGTGGCGGTGCCGGGAGCTGTGCGGGGCGGTGAGCAGGAGCCGGGGAAAACGTGAGCCGAAGTCCTGCCGGCAGCAGGGCTGGCACGTGGGAACCATCCCCTGCTCCCAAACTGGGGCTACCACACAGACAAGCCTGGGAGCAAGGGAGAAGGAGAGGGTGGGGAGAGAGCCCTCTGCATGCTGGGGAGGAGGAGGGAAGGAAGGGGAGGAATGAAGGGCACTGGGGAAAGGTGCCAGGAAGCTTGTGGTCCTGCAGCCACAAGGCATGCGATGCAGGGGTCAGGGCCACAGGGTGCTGGCTGCAAGGGCTGGGGGTGCCGGTGGGTGCTGAGAGCCTTGGGGAGGGGGCTGAGGGGTGCAGGGAAGAGCTTCGATCTGGCAGCACCGATGCTGCCACATTCTGGTCCGGCTTGGTGAGCTTGCTGCCTGCGCTGTGGTATGGGAGCAACCTTGGAGCCAGCAGCAGATGCTGGTGTGCTGGGAGTGCCTTGGTTTCACAGCTCCACCAGCACCCACGTGAAGGCAAAGGGCTCTGGCTGGGTCCCCAGGCACCAGACTTGGCTGGCACTGGAGGAAGGAGCCAGCGCTGGAGAGAAAGAGATGTTGGCAATGCCAAGCCCCTGAACCACCCTGACTCCTGCCTGCTGCGCTGCACCCCTGAAGGACCCAGGCTGTGCCCAGCAGCACCCCTGTGCTCAAGGATGTCATCTCTGCACCAACACCACCGGGACAGGCCTCCCTCGGGGTCCTCAGACCCCAGCACCCATGGCCAGCAGGGCAATGCTCCTCATCCAGGGCAGCGGCTCAGCCCTGGGGATGCTGCAGCACCCAGCTTCGAGGGCATCAGCATCTCCCTGGGAGGGATGTGGAATGAAGCAAGAGGAGCCATCCCATCCCATCCCATCCCATCCCATGCTCAAGCTTTGTTGGCCAGGCTGGTCTACACATGGCCACCCCTCAGCCAGCCCGCACATTGTGACTGCAGGCTGGAGGAGAAACTCTGTCGATTCCTGCATTGGATATTGGGATTAAAAGCAGTGTCCTGCTTGTGAAGGACAGACCATGTTGCAGCTGGGTCCCCAGAAGGTCCCATGGAGGATCAGAAAAGGTTCATCAGGCAGTGGGATGGCACCACCACAGCCCCTACACCTGATGTGAACCTCCTGAGGCCACCATTCCTGGGAGGATGAGGCCCTGTGCCTGCTCTGTGCTGCCTGCCGCAGGGTCGGGGGAGGAGGAATGCTCCCCGTGCCACGGGACGCTCCCCCCGTTTCCCCCTCTCCCTCATTTTCCTCCATATTTCACAGTTCCTGCTTCCTGCACAAGGCAGGGGTCTCCAGGGACTCCAGCCAGATGTTCTCTGCAGCACACCACATTGCTTTCCTAATGAAATATTCATGGAGCCTCTCCGCCTTTTGCCATGAAAGCCTTCTGCAGCTCCCAGCCATGGAAACGCCGTGCAGGCAGCATTCCCACAAAGCCGCCCGCCCTGGGCTCCTGGCCTCCTGCTTCCCCTCAGCACCTTCGTGCTGCTCTTCCTCCCTCTTCTTCCTCCTGCAGGCAGTGCTGGAGCGGGAGCTTCATCCCCTCTCGCCTTGCAGGCGAGGCATCCCCAGGGGCACAGCCAGGGCCATGTGCTGGGGACACTGGTGTCCCCATGTGGCTGTCACCCACCCCGAGGCCAGGTCCATCCATGGCTCAGAGGGGTGGTGGGTGGGTGCACACTCCAGCATGGAGGTGTTTCACCCACCCCCCGCCAAAACCATGCCAAGGGGGGCAGAGGCGGGGGTCCCATCTGGCGGCGCAGCCCTGGTGCTGCCACCAGCTCCCAGCCAGCCCGCAGCATTAGCGATGCTGTGCACTATAATCCAATTAGCTTGTTTATGCAAACAATCAGGTTTTATGTTTCAGTAAAAAGCTTAAATAACCTTAATCAAAGTGAAAGACCTGATATTATCACCAGTGGGGGCTGTGGTTCGTTGGTTGGCGGATAGGACACCCTGCCCAGCTTGTGACACCCTGCCCAGCTCCTGCCCATCATCAGCAAACCCCTGGGATCTCCTGGGGGGCCATGTAGGAAATGATTTGCTCCAGATCAGCTTTGTTGCCAGAGGGTCTGGGCTGTCCTGCTGGCATTGCTAGTGTGGGGGTCCCAGTGCCCTTTGTCACTGGGTGGCTGTGGGGGACAGTGGGAAAGTGCCAAGGTGCAGGCTTGTCATGCTGGCTGGGGATAAGGGGACATATCTCTGCCACAGCCGCTGCTGGGACTCCCTGCTCCAGGTGCAGTGTGCCCAGCCCTCTGCTTCTGGCCCTCCAAAACCCCTCGTCACCACCATCCTGTATGTGTCAATAAACGTGGGAGCATCCCTCTGCACTGAGGAGACACCAGCCAGTGGCTCATCCAACATGCTGCCACCATCCCACCTCCCTTCACCAACCCGGGCTGTGCCAACAGCACCAGAGCATCCCAGTGCTGGGAGAAAAGGAGAAAATCCCTGCAGCTTCAGCTCAGGTTAGGCACGGCAGTACGAGGTGCCACAGGGGACTGTGTTATGATGTCCCTGTGCCCGCCTGGGGACGGGCACGGCAAGACAGGGAGCGGGGTTTGCTCTGGAGGGCTGTACCCACCGGCTCTGCCTCCTCACGCACCCCGAGTTTCTGGCAGAGTAATAAGCTATGCATGTAGTGTAGAAATAAAACATGTTCTGCAGAACAAATGATGTTAATTTGCTGAGAGGCTCTGAAGCTGAGTATTAGCGAAATGCCTTGAGGGAGAGAGCGGCAGCTGTGCTGGAATTAATGGCAACGTGCCGAATTAGCACCGCTATGCATCATAGTCAGAGGGAAAAATTACCAGAGAGAGGGGGAAAACAACCTCCTCCGCGTGCCAACCCCGACCCTGGGGCACGCTGCGGAGCGGAGCCGGTCACTGTGTGTCCCAGTGCCCATGGGCTGCCCTCACCACAGCCTTGCCTGGGCACACAACAGGGCAGGCTCCTGCCCTGAGCCAGACGGCCTCCTCAGAGAAGGTGTGTCCTCCAGAGTGTTTACCTTCCCTCTGGGATGCTCAACATCCCTCCAGGATGCTCAGCCTCCCTCTGGGATGCTCAACATCCTCCCAGAGTCCTCAGCATCCAAATCCTGCCATTGCATCCCACCCTGCTCCAAGAGACCATCCTCTCCAGGGTCCAAATCCCTGCTGCTTCCCCATTCTTTCCCCTCCTTTCTGGGACAGGGGCGGGGGGAAGCTATTTATCTCCTTGTCTGTTTATTTCTTCTATTTATTCCTGTCAGTTGAGTACCTGAAGCCAGTAGATCCTCATTGATTACTAACAGTGCATCTGGCTTATGGCTCTGCAGCCTCCTCCAGAGCATCCGTCTTCCTTCCCCACCACCTTCCGCCCGCCACGGTGTGCCCCGGCTACCCGGAGCACGCTGCAGATTGTGCATTACCTCTTAATGGATGGTTCCAGTAAAATCCATGCCTCTGATGAATATTTATCACCAACAGCCACCTCTGCTGCCCGGTGAAGGGGGGTTTAGTTTGGCTGATCCCACTGCAGCTGCTGGGTCAGGGCTGCAGAGCTGCCCAGTCTCATGAGAAACCAGGCTTAGTCCTTGTGTGGCTGAACCCAAACCCAAGCAGCCCAATGGAGATTGGGACTGGTGACATCCCAAGCCAGTTCCTCCATAAATCCCTCAACATCCCATGTGTCCATTTTCATTGCAGCTGCTCATCCCCAGCAGTTCATTCCCAGTGTAAAACATCTCCCTTTTTGTCCCACCATCCCTCAGCCTTTTCTCCCACTTTTGCCTCTGCAGATCCTCAGCCCTGTGAGTGCCACCTTCCTCAGGGGACAAGGCCACACCGGATGGAGCAACCCTCAGCCTGGCTCCAGATGCCACCGTGCCACCCATCCCTGTGGTTGAATGCTTCTGGGGCTGGGGCTCCATGCCTGGCCATGCCATGGGCCATGTGTTGTGATGGATATCTGGTCCTTGCTGGGATGGTCCTTGCTGGAATGTGCCAACGACTGCCAAGCACTGGGACGTGGTGACAGGGATAGGACCCCTCTGTGGCCATTGGAGTTCAGCATCCCCAGGAGTGTGTCCAGGTGAAGAAGGAGTTTTGTCCATCTGGAGGTTTATCCATCCAAACACTGGTACCCACGGAGCTTTACCAAACAAGCTCAGGCCCTGCCAGCTGCCTCGGGGGACAGGATTTGTCCTGGGGAGGAGAAACATGCTCCCAGCCACGCTCCAGACCATGGGAGTATGGGAGGCTGACAGTGGCATCACCCACCAAGACCCACATGGACCCACCAAGGGCTGCGCCAGGAGCTGCTCTGCTCGCCTGGGGCACCCTCAGTCCTCATCCCATGTCCTCTGGGGGCTGCCCCCTCTCACCCCAAGCCAGGAGCTCTGGGTGCTTAGGGCTTCCCCGGGCTGGGAAATCTTGTAACCCGTGTGGGGCTTTTTTTGGAGAGGGAAGGGAGAAGCGGGAGGAGGATGGTCTGGGGGGGCTGCGGGTGCCTGGACGCAGGCAGGGCGGCGGGGGCTGCCGGTCACTGCCAGGTTACATCTGCCGGGGCACGCAAGAGTGACTCCAGATGCATTAGAAGTGCCGTGCTCCAATTTCAATTTCATCGTCTCACAATCATTTTCAGGCTCCTCTTAGTGCCACATTAACGAAGCCTGCTCGTTTGAATGCATAATTAGCCCAAGCATTCTACCTCGCTAATTTCGAAGCAAGAGCGGGGGGTGGGGGGGGTGGGGGAATTTGCATATTAATTTAGCAGAGGGAGAGAAAAATTGTTTACCACTTGCTTCTTGCTGTTGATCACAGCGGACTTAACTCTTTCCCGGGTGCCATCTGGAGCTGCGGAGCCGGGCGCCCGGCCGGCACGTGGGATGGGACGCAAAGGTTACGTGGCAGCAATTAAATCCTCCCTGCGGCGCTGCAGCCATCCGGACCACCCTGGCTGCCTGTGCTACTGGGAGCCAACTGGGAGCCCTGGGGCTCCTGGGAGTACAGGGCAGGCGAAGGGCAGCTGGGGTGGAGAAGCAAGCTCTAAGGTGCACCCCATCCCTCTTCTCCATGTGGCTTTGAGGTGAAAAGTGCCATCGTCAACCCCCCACCCCCTCCTCAGGGTGTGACAGTCCCAATCCTGGGTCTGTCCCTGCCATTCTTGTAGCCCAGGCAGACACAGGGATGTCCAACAGCATCATCCTTCCTGGGTCCATGCAAAGTCCACTCTGTCCCCCTCCAAGGGGACAGCTCTGTCCCCACATCCCCCTTTGCTTTTTAGAGTCACCCACCCATAACATGATGTCAGATGCTCACGTGTGCCATCACCATGAGGGTGGCTCATGGCATCGGTGGGCCATGGGATGCCCACAGACATGGTGTGCCCACAGAGCACCCATGGACCTGTGTGGACAGCCTCCCTGAGCACCGACAACTCGCTACACCCCCCGCCTGCCATCTCCCTTTGTTTGGGAGTCTGTGGGCGTCTTGAGCTGAGGTTGGAAGTAATTTGTCTGTCTCCTGCAGCGGGCTGTCATCTCGCATCTGCGAACCAGTTCCATTTGCACTGCCAGTAAAAAATCTCAGGTCTGACAGGTAGTTAAAAAAAAAAAAAACAACTTTAAAAAAAAAGAAAAAAAAGGAGAAAAGCCTAAAGAAAACCCAAATCCAGCTGAGGAACTCCTGGGCAATAGGATGCTGCGTATGTCATGGGCTTGTCAGCGGCCACTGGATTTGAGGGTGGTCGCAGATGCGACGAGCCACGTTTTTGGCCTTTGGAGCTTCATCCCCATCTCATCTGGGCTTTGCACCTCCATCCTCCTCTCATCCAGGCTCCCCAGAAGGGCTGAATCACCCCCAGAGAGACCCTGCCCCAACCAACACTCCCCGTCTCTCTGGCTTGGAGCCATCCCAGGCACGTGACAAGTGATTTGGGTGACAGCCCTCCATCGCTGGCATCCCTACCCAGCTCCTGCATCCGAGCCAACGTGGTACGGAGAGATGCCTGAGAGGGTTCACCCAGCACTCGTCCATGCTGCTGGGCTCACGGAGCCACATGGCCAAGGGGACACCCTGGATGTGGGTATGGGGTCTCCAGCATGGCCGGAGCGATGCCGGAGCTGCTGCGGTGTGTGGGGCTGGCTCGCAGAGGGTTAACAGCTGATTACAGCCTTTGTCTCTGCATCAGTGTACATAATGCGCCCCGCATTTGCATACTGCAGTGTGCGCTCAATTAAAATGAACTTTTAATTTCTTCTAAGTAAATTACTTCTTCCCGGTACGTGACGCGCACAAATGTCAGAATAATGGGAGAGCCTTAATGAGCTGGGAATGAGGGGTGGGGAAGGGAGCACCGGGGCCCCGGCTCCCCCCTGGGGCCACTCTGCAGCCTATGGCCTCCCCCATGGGGAGAAAAGGATGGATCCTGCCTTCTTCTGACTTCCCCACTGAGGTCTGGGACATCCCTGCTGCCACCATATCCTCCAGGCAGGGCAGAAGTCCCCACCTTCTCTTGCCCATGTCCCTGCAAGGGTCTGAGCTCTCTGTCTCCTGCCCACATCTTGACATCTGGATGTGTGAGGACACAGGGACATTGGAGCATCCCTGAAGGGGGTTGAGGTCTTCAGGTCCTGCCTGCATCCTGGCACATGGGCATCCCTCACCATCCCAAAAAGGCTCCACTGGGCATCCCCAGGGACATCCTGACAGCCTGCTCCACTCTCCCCATGGCAGCTCAAGGACGATTCTTGGGGAGGGATGTGGAGCCCCACACCCTGACCCTTCTGGCTGCCTCCTGCCCGGGGCCTGGGCTGGCTGTGTGTCCACGGGGGCCAGATGGCAGGCAAGATTACTGGAATTTGATTTTCAGATAAATCACAAACCTGGATGAGCGAGTGCTGCTCCGGATGCATTATCCGTAATCCCTTGGAAGGGAACCTTTTGGAGGAGATGGTCCCTGTGCCAGCTTGGCAGCAGCTGGGTAATCCCGGCCGGCGGCACGGCCCCACACAGCCCGGGGGGATCAGCTGCTCCTCGGCCGTACCACGGTGTGTCACCCGCGGTCGCTGCGACCCACATTTGGTCCCACCGAGCCCGGGTGGGAGCAGATGGGGCCAGATGGAGTCACACCAGGAGTACATGGGCACCAGGATGAGCCCGTGCCCACAGTACCTGTACCTGTCTGTTGTGCCCACTCAGCTCAGCGCTGCGGAGGGACGCCAAGGGGATGCAGGGGCTCACTGCCAGGTTCCCCCCAGCCCACTTCTACCCACCAGTAGTGCCTGGAGCATCCCCATGCTGCCTAACACTCCCAGTGCCAAGGAGATCCCCTCTTTGCCCACCCCCGCTGTGTCCAGCCTGTCAACACCAACAATGTTGCTCCATTAACTCATAACAATGCATCTCCACTGATTAACTGTGACATGGGAACAACTTCTAGCTCTGAGGAAGAGGAGGGAAGGGACAGGGTGGCCCTGGAGTCCTAGTGCTTTGGGCTGTGGAGGGAAGCCATCATGGCAGAGCGATGGAGGGCAGGGGGTGTGCGGGCACTGGGATCCCCAGTGGTGCTCGAGGCCATTCTAGGGGTTGCAGTTTGCTGTCCACTCCAGCTTGGGGCCATGATTTTGGGGGCATATTGAGCTTTTGGTTGTTCTCAGTAGGGCAGCAGCTTTCCCAAGCACCAGAACTGGTTCATCCCCACCTTTGGGAGCAGCTTCCTGCAGCTTCCCCTCTCCTTCAGAAGCACAAATTTGGGGACCTCCAAACTTTTGCAAATAAATGCCAACTGTTAAGTGGTGGGGATGCAAGGTCCAGCGCAGAGCTCCCCATCTCCCTGTGCCAGACAAGCGCCAGCCACAGCCCTGGGGCTGACCCTGATTTCCCGGGTGGCAGTGGTGGGGTCACGCTCACCCTGAGACAGGCCATCCATCACTCGCCAGGAACAGCAAAATAGGCAGCGGTGCATCGCGGCGCAGAATAACCAGAGGATGCTGCCAATCAATGGGCGCATTAACCCGAGTCTGTGCACCCCCTCCCCGGGGGCTGGGGGTGGACGGGGGGAGGCGACGGATATTAATTCCTCTCCAGCTCCCAAAGGAAGAGGAGATGGGGAAAGCAAAGCTCTGTCTGGCTGCTCCAGCTCTAGGGCAGCTCTGGGAATGACACCAGTGTGTGTTTGAGGATGGTCCTCATACGGCTGTATAAGCAAGTACGTATCTGTGGAAACCCACAGAGATACCAACCATGGCCATTGCTGCACTCTGCTTTTTACTCTCTCTCTCTCTCCCCAAATCACCTCCTTTTGCATCTTCGTATTTTCGTTTACAGGGATTGGTAGCCCATCTCCCTTGGCTGGTGGCCCACTTCTCTGCACCCCTGATGTGATGGAGCCTGGAGCACTGCCAAACACTCGCACCTCGAAGGCCAGGCGTTACCCATCACCTTGTACCCCTCACCGGGCTCGGGGCTCCCCCAGACCCTCACAGCACGGTCCCAGCAGCAGTTGGTGTGTGCTGGTGTGGGAGTGAGGGAGCGCACGGGAGGCGAGCAGGACTGCGCTTTCCCCCCAACGCCAAAATTTACATTGAACCACAAATTAATTTCATAATTTTTTCCTCTCTAATTATGCCAACATCTGCTGCAAGGCCCAAGCTGTGCACATGCATTTTAATACATCCCTCCCCCCCCACTACGTCTCTCTCAGCACTGAACTTTTCAGTAATTATCGCCAGGAGAAGGGCTCCTTTCTACAGGAGGGAGAGGCGGAGGCTGGTGGTGGGCAGGAGCAGGCAGAGCGAGGTGCAGGCAGGGGCTGTGACTGGTTTGAGGGGTGTTCTTGGGGTTCTGGCTGGCCCTGGCCTCTGCTAAGCCATGGTGCAGGGAGCTGCAGGCAGCAGTGGTGGATTCACCTTATTAAAATGCTGGTTTTGTTTCTAGGAGATAAAGGGAAGGAAGGATGAGGCTGCTCCAGAGGTGGCTCAGGAGAGTGAAGGGGTGGCAGGGACCGTACAGTTTCTCCCCGGGCTGGAGCCTGAGGTGTTGGCTCTGCCCTGGGGACATTGCACTGTGCTGAGACCCCAGGGACCAGCTCTTACCTGGGGCTGCTCCATCCCAGGGGAAGGCCAGCCCATGGCTGGAGGTACCTGGCTCGCCTCAGTGCTAGGGAAGACCTCCTGTCCCAGGACACCTTGGTCTTGTTTTCACCCAGCCATCTCCAGACACACTTGGCTTTCCCCATGCTGCACAACAAGCTCTGAATCCAGTCCTTTGCTCCTCAGTGTCCTGCCTGCCACAGCAGGGGAGCTCTGGAGATGTTGGAGTTCTGGGGGTCCCTGGGTTCAGATTCCACCATGCTGCCCCTGACCTTGTCCCCATCACATGTGGGTCCAGGTGAAGCCAGTGGCTGTGGCAGCCCCCTACTGTCCCCCACTGCATGTCTGCTCCCACTCAGGGAGATGTTTCATAGCCTCACTGGCAGATGCAAAAGGTCATTTGGCTGCCGAGTAATTAAAACCTGGCAATTTTCAATTTAGAGCAGCAAGCTCCTGGCCTGGTGAGTGCTCTAGTCCTCCCACGTGAGCTGCGGGGCACAGCCAAGGAGCAGAAACGGGGCAGGAACACAGGAGGGGATGGTGGGATGATGTATGTCCTGCATGCTGGGACCTCACCTTCAGCCCAGGCAGCTCTCCGGAGAGCCCACAGGGATGCTGAGCTCTTATTATATAGTTCATTGAGTGTTTTAATTAAAAGGTGGAGGGGTGAAAGTGCTGCTTGGGGTGCAGGTTGAGCTCAGCTGCTGTACTTCGAGGAAAAGCCTCTGTCCTGCTCTGGATGAGGATGCACGACCCAACCCTGGGTTTGGGTGGCAGCTCAGGGCTGCCTCTATGATGGAAAGGGGCCTGATCCTGGCCAGGGCTGAGCACCAAGCGATGATGCACCGATGGGATGGTGCAACTGAGCAGGTACAAATCATGTCCCCTCTTCCCACCTCCCCACACTCAGTGGTGCTTCCCAGTGGGTGGGAAGCTCATTCCCCATCCCAGGGAGGGGGTCAGAGCTGAGCACCTCCCAGACACACGCTCCTACAATTAATTACAGCTATAAAAATCAAGGCAGACGGTGGTGCCAGGGCCCCTCTCTGACTCAGCCTGCAGGAGGGTAGGGAGCAGGATCAAACCCTGAGGCTGCCAGGGAGGGGGTCGTCCTTTGGGGTCATGCGTGAGCTCTGGGGGGTGACAGGGGCCTAATCCTGCTCCAGCGCTGAGAACGGGCAGAAAACCAGCCTCCGATGAGGGAGGCTATGGAGGAGCAGAGCCAGCAGAAACAGGGGGCCGGCCACCGCAGCAGGACCCCTTCCCACAGGATGCTCCATAGCATGAAGCACCCACTCACCCACCCACCCACTCCACGGAGCGTCATCCCGGGGGGGTAGTGGGGACATCCCTCACCCTTCCCAGCCACCAGGAGGGTGCTGGCCGGGCACGGTGCCGGCTCTCGCGGCAGCCCAGGTGTGACAGCAGGAGTGGGGCCGCGTCAGCCCCGTTAGGCTGCTGCCGCCCGCCCGACTCGCAGCCGGGAACAGATGGCAGGCGACAGAAGCTGCCGATGAATAATACACGTCTAATGAGCGCCGCTCCCAGCCGCCCGCTCACGCCGCGCTGCCCCGCACACGCGCCCGCTTCCTCCATCTGTGCCCGCCGCCTTGCACGCGGACCCGTGCCAGGGTGCCCCTGCCACGCACCTGGCACCCATGGGTCCTGCCCCATAGCAGGGTGCGCCTGATCATGTATCTCCACCCATGGGTCCTGCTCTATACCGGGGTGCCTCCACCACACCCATAGCACCTGTGAGTTCCACCACATACCAGGATGCTCCTGCCATGCACCTGGCACCCGTGGGTTCTGCCCCATACTAGGGTTCCCCAGACAAGTACCTGGCACCCATGGGTCCTGCCTCATAGCAGGGTGCCTCCACAACACCCATGGCACCCATGGGATTCACCACTTACCTGTATGCCCCAGTTATGTGCATGGCACCCATGGGTCCTGCCCTATACCAGGGTGCCTCCACCACACCGATGGCATCCATGGGTTCCACCACATACCTGAATGCTCCTGCCACGCACCTGCTACCCATGGGTACTGCCCGATACTAGGGTGTCTCCACCACACCCATGGCACCCATGGGGTCCACCACATACCCGTTTGCCCCAGTTATGTGCATGGCACCCACGGGTCCTGCCCTGTGCCAGGCTGTTCCTGTGGGTGCTGGGGCTCTGCTGCAGCAGGGTGGAGTTGGAAAGGGTGCCAGGGACACACCGAACATTCCAGTTACCTTGCCTGAAAATGCTGCGGTGCCATCAAGCAGTGTCTCCATCACGGAGCTGGCAGGGCAGGAGTGTGTGGATGCAATGGCACCCACGCTGTGGGCCCAGGAGTAGAGAAGAAGAGGCAGGATGGGGATCAGCTGCCAGAGTCCCTGCCTGTGGTGTTGTTGAAGGAGCCATAACCAACATACAGCCAAACAGCATGGTAAGGGGGCTCAGCCCAACCACTGGGAGAGGGTCAGAAGAATAGAGTTCCCTCCCTATGTCACTGATGAGCCTCTAGCTAATTAGGACTCTTGGGAGGGCTGCTCCTCTGCTTTGGGGCTTTGGCTGCTGCCTCTGAGAAGCCAGCATCACCTGGGCTGTGGGAGCCCTGAGTTTCTCCTAGTGAGGGGCACACGGGCAAATTTCCATCATCTGGGTGCACGGGTCCTGGCTCTCCAGGAATGGGATGTTCCATTCACCAGCTCCATGTGCCTCCATGCCCTGATAGCACTAGCCAATCTCCCAGCCATTTCCATCATCCTGCAGCCAAGCTCCTGCCTTGTTGCTCCCAGCTGGGGTTCTGGTCCCTACCCAGAGCAGTGCAGGATGGTGGGCACCCCCAGGCAACGCCTTGGGAAGGGGAGGAGGAGGGTGGAAAACAAAACGCTGATGGATTGTAAAGCTATTGAAGTGCTGGCAAGTAAACTCCATATTTTTAACGGCATTTAAATGCCTCCAAGCAGATTAATAAGGTCTAGGTAATAGCAGAACCAGTCTATATTTATTCTATCTTAAACACCAGTTTGTCAGGCTGTATTAATATTGATGGTAAGGCTTGGATTGAGGACAGTAAACGCTGGGACTTCACTTTATCTCTCCCAAACAGGCTGCCTCAGCCCCTTTATCAGGGCTGCGGCTGCAGCAGCAGCTGCCTCTTCAAGGGCTCAGCGCATCCCCTCTCCCCCCCCCGCTCCCTCTTTTTAATCAGAGGAGGAGAAGTTGCTGGCTTGATCGTTCCATTTTTATCTCTTTTATTTACTCCATTTTCATGTCTTTCAGTGCATATTTTATTCCCATCAAGGCAGGACCATTGATAGCTTAAGCTGTCCCCCCTCGGCTCCCCCCACGCAGCGTGACGGGGAAGGACAAGGGGTAATTACCAGGGAAGTGCCCCCCCCCTACCCACCCCTCCTGCCCTGTGGTGGCCACACACAGCGTGGCCCCCGGGGGGAGGGATGAGCTGTGATGCTGGGGGCCTGAGGGGGGCAACTGTTGCTGCCCCATGTCCTCTGCCCCCTCAGACCCCAGCCCTGGGGAGGTGGCTCAGCAGACAGTCATCTCCCCCAGTTGCCCACGCCCCCCATCCCCATGAGCATCCCTCGCTGCTGTCTCAGTGATGCTGCAAAGAGTCCCATCCGTGCTGTCACCAATGTCCTGGAGCACCTGGGATCAATCTCCCCCCCCATTCTGTCCCATTGGCACAGCCCCAGCCACGCTGCAGGGCAGCACCGGGCACTCCAGCATCCCCAAAAGTGCATAAATAGGTGCTGGGTTTCCTGGGGCTGTGCCATGGCGGGGACAACCTGCTCGAGCACCGCGGGGCAGAGGGTGTCTCAGGCTGGCACCTCACACGGAATGGCTCGGGCTGCGGTGGAACCTGAGGACAAACCCATTTTCTTTCTGAATATTCCCCAAAGCCCAGATTCCTGCCTGGCGCTTCCCTGCCAGCATTTGAAATTCAAAGTATGCTCTGCCTTGATTAGTGCTACAAATCATCCAGCTGGGGAGCAGCCGCGTGGCCACGTGGCTGGGGCGCGGGACCGGCACGGATGGCATCGCCTCCCCGATCCCGGGCTCTGAATATTCACGGCAAACTGTTTGTACAGCCCTTCCCCTCCAAGAGTGGGAAAAGTGATGCAAAGAAATTTGCAAATGATTTCAGATGGGGTATAGCACTGGCTTTTGGCTCCGCTGGTAATGTATGTGAAATAATCATAATAAATGCTAATTGCAGGAGGAGGGTTGCAGCCTGCCACAGGTTTTAAACATAGTGTGTAAAAATCCATGTCGGGAACAGGAAAAGCTTTGGATCTTGCCTTGTGAGTCCTTGTCCTCCTGCCACAGTGGCTCCTGGCTGGCCTGGGGCACTGTTCCTGGCCACCGTGGGCACCGTGGCTGGAGCAGCTCCTGCTTCCCCTTCCCCTTCGCCACCGGCAAAGCAAACAAGTTGAATTTAACAGCCATTAGCCCTGGAAACATCAAAGGGCCCCTCTGCTGGAAAATGAAAATCCTCATTAACTAATAAAAAGCCCATCGCTCACTCTGCCTTTAATATAATTAACAGCAGCCAAGACTTCAATTAAGGTTTTATACAAACTTCAAAATGCCACTCTCTCTCTCTCTCTGTAATTATGGTGATCGCAGCGGCTCCAGCCTTCAGCGGGGCTCCTCTGGCTGTGCACACGCGTGTGCGTTCATCCCACGCCGCTGGCCGTGCACACGCATGTGCGCTCAGCCCCTTCTGCCCCCCGGGGACAGCATGGCGGCCGAGGATGCGGCGCGAGGGGCGCGTACATCCCAAATAGGAAATGTTTGTGCAATCGGTGCTTGGCAGGAGCCGGGTGTTTTGCCGGGTGGCTCTGACTTCAGCAGGGAAATATGCTGCCGGCGGGGAGCGGCGGTGCCGGGCGATGGGAACGGGCCAGTTCTCACCGCTCTCTCTCCGGGACGGCAGCGCTCATCTCACCCCAGGGATGGGAAAGGCCAGGGGGACAGTGAGGCTGACGCCGCGTTGTCACGGGATTGTGTCACCCTGCCCCCCAGCCAACATCCTGGGTGCGTGTGGAGGTGGCCCAAACCGGGTCCCAATATCACCCTGAGGGAGGGTGGCAGAGCTGGCTGAGCGCCCCGAGCTTGCCTCGGTGCCTGCAGGAGGATGCTGCGGGAGGTAAATCCCTGCTGTCCTGCCCAGCACTGTGCCACTGGCACTGGCATGGCCATGGGGATGGCATCCCCAAGCACAGCCCCAGCCAGGCACCGCTCTGCGGGCAGGGGACGGCTCCAGCCCCCATCCAGAACAGCCTGTCCTCACGCCTCTGAGCAGAAACAAGAGAGCCATGTTCGTTTCATAAGGGAAAATAGTGACTGTGTGGCTTAGTCCTTAAATAAAAATAAACCACAACTTTCACAGGCTTTTTTTTTTCTCTTTTTATTGACCTGAAAAAAATTGACTGTGTTTTCACCCTGTCTTTCTCCTGGTTTGCAGCTTGGCTTTCCCATGTGCCATTCTTTGCAGCCCCTAGGCTGTGAGACACTGTGCCACCAGCTCCGTATCAGTGCCACCAGCCTTAAGCTGCAGTGCTCAGGCCCCTGGGATGGTTTTAGGGCAGGAGCTGTGAACCTCTCCCTGTTCCTCCAGGAGGCCACAGCACAGCTCCAGAGATGGCCCCGATGGTAGGGGGATGCTGAGTGCCACAGGGACACAGGAATGCTGCATGAAGATATGGGGAGATGCTTGAGCACCCCAGGGATGTGCAGGGATGCTGGGTGCCTCAGGGATATGGGGGTGCTGGATACCCTGGGGGTACAGGGATTCTGGGTGCAGGAATGCTGAGCATCCCAGGGATGCAGGGAGATGCCTGATCACCCCAGGGACGCAGGAATGCTGGGTTCCCTGGGGATGCAGGGATGCTCAGTGCCCCAGGGATGCAGGAGGACAGCTGAGCACCCCAGGGATGTGCAGGGATGCTGGGTACTGTGCTCACGTGCAGGACAGCCCATCTCCCACCCCAGATGGCCATGAGCCTTCGTTCCCACCTGACCCTTGCAGGGACAGGGTGCAAGGTCCAGCCCCACTGGGTGCAGCGGGTCCACTCTGCCACCCTGGGACCTGACACGGACAAGGGAGCATCCAACTGGGCACATCAGGGGAGCAGACACGTCAGGAGACGGACACGCAGATGGCAGCTCTCTTGGAGAGACAGGGACCATAATCCTCCCCATGGGTCCCATTATCATCTCTATCTGGTGAAAAAACTCTCATCCTGGATGTGTCTAATCCTAATCACTCCCTATCGCACAGGACCACTTCAGATGGGCCAGACGGACAGAGGAGGCCTCCTCCTGCCCTGCATATCTGCACAGGCAGACCCCAGCTGGGAGGGGTGGGGGGGAAGAGGCCACCCCTTCACTCCTAATCCTTCTGCGAGGCCTTCATTTAAAAGGGGATTTGCTGTTTATTCCCTCCACAGGCTGCGTGATCATTACAAGGGTCAACATCTGATCTGGGAGAGCCTTGTTAAAAAATAATAACAGCACATTAATTTGGGGGGGTGAGGCAAGATTGGAGGCAGGGCTGGCTAATGCACTGGCAGGTTTCCAAACCTGAGAGCATTGCTTGGGCTTGTTGCCTGCAATGAAAGTCTCAGGTCTCTGCAGCAGCGGCCAGCCAGGGCTGCTCACTGAGATGTCCCCTTCAACCCTCCCAAATGACCTCAGAGGTGGCGAAATCCATCCTGGGAGAGGGCAGCTGTGGCACTCCTTGTGTCGTGACTGCCCCCCCAGGCATTTCCTTGTGGGGGAGCTGAGATTTGGGTACTGCACAACCCCTCTCCCCTGTGCCAGCCTCCCCGCTTGTGTGCTTAATTCAGCCTTCTCCTGCTTCCACATCCATATTTATGGTAGAGAAGGGCAAGGGGCAAGAGGGTCATCACTTGGGGGAGTCTCCTGCTGCCTGCCCAGCCCGGGAGGGGGGGTGCCTGGGGCTGCTGAGGAGGGATTAAATCCAGAAGGGAAAATGTCCTGCAGCAGGTGCAGCTTGCGACAGGTCTGAATGGCTGCCAGCCGGCTTGGAAATCCCAAACACATCTGTGCTCATCAGTTGGACACCAGATGGGCCCTGGGTTAGTATTTTGGGCTGGGGTTAGCTTGGGGGGCTGGGGTGAAGGTGAGGGGGGCTGGCTGCCCTGACCCATGCTGCCTGCATTCCCCTGTATACTTAGCCTGGTATTTTTAGCGTGTTTTGCCAGCTGGAGGCCAGATCCATCTCGGGGTGTGGGGCTACACCCGAGACACCATCAATCCCTACCAGGCACCGCAGTTCCCTGAGCCCCAGCTCTACCCCCTACATCTCAGGCCAAATCCCCCCGCTAAGCCCCCTCCTCACCCCTCCAGGGTCCAACATGCATCCACCAGGCAAGAGCTGTGAAGCCCTGCACTCACAAAAACCCTGCCTAAGCCCCCAATATTCTTAGTTGCAGCCACACATCTAATTCCCCAGTGGATTAGAACCTTCCCAACCCTGAGAGCATCTCATCTCCATCCCGGTGCCCTCTTGCCCCTGGCATCAGGCTGGCACAGGGTTGGCCACATCCTCCAGCACCAGCTGATCCAAGCGCCGCTGCAGCCGAACCACGCTGGGTCCCACGCTCCCCATCCCCTGCACCCCTCTGCCTCTTGAGCTCCCTGCCTGCTCCCTGTCACAGCAGATGCTGTTCACCAGCCTCCCAGCTCCTGATTATTTTTAGGAGCGTGTTGGAGGCTAAATCTGGTGCTGTGTGGGCTCGAGTCTTCCCGGCAGAGTGGCGGCTGCCGCCCCATGCTATGCTCTTGGGTGCTGCATCTCTGCACAAGAGCTGGGACCATCGTGGACACACACGGGGCCGTGCTCCCTGACCGGGGTGTGCTCAGCATGGGACCAAGCTGCAGGATGGGAAAACCATCCTGATGCAGGGATGGCTGTGGTGGGAGAGGAGTTTCCCAGCTCTGTAACACCAACGCCTGCCTGACACAGTGCGGGGCATAAGGTGGCCCCGTTTAACAACCTGCTCCCGAGTAGCAGGAGCAAGTTGCAAATCCAAACCCCAAGTAGAAGGATTAACAGCCCGTGGGGATCCCTGATGGCTTCACCCAGTCTAACCTACAAGCAGGGGGATGCCACCTTCCCCTTCTCACAGGGCTGGGATGATTGGGGCACCTCTTCCCTCCCCATCTCTCTGCAAGTCCCATGGCCTGGCCCGTGGCTACTCCGATACAAGGAGGAGAGTGCTGAATGTAGAAGCACAGCCGTGGGGAGAGGAGCCAGGAGAGATTCTCATGCCCAGGAGGAGGATGATGTGCCTTCTTCATCCAACCCTGCCTAACCAGGGCTGAGCCAAGGGCCTGTGAGGGACTCTTTCCTCCTTACATCTCTCCCCTGTCCCACTCCCCCTGTGCACACACAGACTCATCCCATCCCTTGTCCCCCACCGGAGCCCCAGAGGTGCTGGCACAGGCCCAGGGATGCTCAGGGATGCTGCACCCGGGGGCACAGAGCCCAGCACCCCAGCTGGGGACGGCCGCGCATCCCCACGGTTGGCGACAGCCGTTCTGTTCCTCTCCCCACCCCCTCCTCCCCTCTCTCTCCCTTTCTGAAAATTGATAATTAACCTTTTGTCCATGGGGCTGTTGTGTTTATTTGGTGCAGGCGGCTGCAGGGCGCTGATATGGAAATCGCAGCCGGCAGGCAGCTCCCCGTCCTCCCCGCAATCTGCAGCCTCGCACAGCCGTTGGGCAGAGATAAGCAGGTGCTTATTCACAGCCCTGCAGCTGCCTGCGAGGGCAGCCCTACCTGATCACTCCAATCTCAGTGAAAAACTACTTGAGGTTAGGCTACCGTGATGGAGAGAGCCGATAGGGACCGCGCCAGACAGCTCCCCCGGCTCCCGGCTTCGCCTCCGCCCTCGCCTCCTGCCTCCCTCTGCCCGCGTCCTCCCCGCTCCCTCCGTCTCCTGCTCTGTCTTCCCTCTTATCTCCCTCTCCACATCCCTTTGATTTCTTCTTTTTTTTTTTTTTTCCCTTAAAGAATTTGTCTTTGTGTTTTCATGTGAACTCTCGGCGGCTCCCGCCTCCCCGTCTCGGCCACCGCTCATCCTTCCCATCCCTGGCTCCTGACTTTGCTCCTGCGTCCACGTTTTTCTGGGATGGAAGGGGCAGATTTGGGCATCGGTGTGTAACCCCCCCCTTCCCAACTGCACCCGTGCAGGCAGCCGGGGCTGTGCTCTCCCCAGCCAAGAGGCAGCACCCACTTTGGGAGGTGAAAGAGGTCTCTTTTGGGTTCCAGCAGCTGCTGGTGGTGTTTTGCTCACAGGGTTATTGCTGTGGCTTCCTTTCACCTCGGGTTTCCCCCCTGCTCTGGGGTGGCCGCATTGCTCTCAAATGGAAAGGGCAAGGCCAGCGGGGTGCCACAGGCAGTGGGGTGCCACAGGCAGTGGGGTGCATGGGCACGGGCAGCACAAGAGGCTGAGCAAGCACTCACTGGGGTATTCCCCAGTGCCAGGGAACCGTGCCGTGCCCAGCACAGGGGATGCTGCAGCCCCAGTAAGGGTGAAGGCAGGTGCCACGGCGGGGTCCCAGCTTCTCCCCAAGGGGTTTCTGCCTTCCTGCCGCCCTCTTGCTCTGAATGTGGGGGCGGTGGGAGCCTGTCCTGCTTCTCATTTGTCTCGGGGTGGGGGGGGGGAATTTCTGCTCAGCAGCAAGTGTGTGGCTCTGACTCAGAGAGAAACTGGTCAGGAACACCAGCAGGCTCCCCAGAGGGAGGGCTCACCTGTGCCAGGGCAGACCTCACGGGACCCCAGGGGTTCTCCCTATGCTGGGGCAGACCCTGGATCCCCAGGGGTTCCTCCCCACGCCGAGGCAGACCCCAGGACCCCAGGGTATCCCCCCATGCTGGGGCATTCCCCAGCCCCTGTCAGCCCAGTGCCACTGGTGCATGGTCACTGGTGCAGCTGCCCAGGCAGGTGCTTGCCTGTTTTTGCCTGCAGAGAAAACCCTCTCACCACAGGTGACATGGGGGACACGGGGCCCCAGATGGGTGGGAATTTCCTGGCCAGCCCTGAAACCCTCTGGTTTTGACTTGCTGCCCCAGGAGCGGCCGCTGCCATTTAACCCCCCCATGCACTTTCCATCTCTTGTTGCAGGCAAGCCTGGCCCTCACCGCAGGGCAGCTTGGCAAAACCCTGAGCCGATGGTGCTGAGCCCACCTGGGCCTGTGGCTGCCTGTCCGGCCAGAAATAAAATAAGAAGAGGCAAGAGAATGAAACATGGATGTAAACCCTCCTGCCCGGGGGAACAAGCAGCTGGGAGCCCATGGCTCCATGTGGCCAAAACCTCTGCCAGCTCTCAGTCCCCGTGGCCAGGATGTTCTGCCCATGCTGGTGTGGCACATGCATCTCCTGGGCAGGTAGGATGGAGTTGGGACCCCCCCAGTGGCATGTCCCCTTGAGCACACAGCCCTGGCTGGGTGAACACCATCCCGGCTGGGCTGGGGCTGTGGTTTGTAGCTGTGTGGCCCCTTCCCCTGGTGCAGCAGCCCCATGCTGGGGTTTCCCCTCGTTTTCCCTCAGCGCCCAGAGCGCACTCACCATCCCCCAGCTCCTTGGGCTGTGCCCAGAGGGCAGAGGTGCTGCAAACCCTGCTGGTGACACCCCATTTCTGCCTGCTCTGTCCTACAGCCTTGTGTCCCTGCAGCAGAGCACCCCCATGCTCTGGGACCCTCCTTTCCATTACACCCCACTGCTCCTTCCCCATTTCTACCCCCGCCCCCCTCCAGGAGCCCCAGGCTGGGGGCACGAAGTGGGGAGCCCCGGGTACCATCTGCGGGAGCCCAGGTGGCCGCCGAGACACGCCATCTGCTCAGCCACCTTCGGGGACCGTGCAGGCGCTGCTGTATTTTTAGGACACGTTTCCTCCCTCCCACCTGCAGCCCGGAGCCGCCTTTCGGTTTTCTAACAAGTTGTTTCTCTCACCGGCGGCTGTCGGGGAGCCCCAGCGGGGAGGGCTGGTCTGGGGGTGCAAAGATGGACAGTAAAGGGGTCTCCATCCCCATGGGGAGCGTTATGCCAAGCGCCAAGCAGGCCAGGGTGATGCCTGGAGCCCAGGCTGGCTGCTGCTGCACGGTGCTGCGGCTGCAGCTGCAGCTCAAGGGGTTTGCAGCAGCCAGGGGACATCCCCGTCCCCGTGGCTGTCCCCAAGCAAAGGGACCAGTGGGTTGCAGGGCTGCAGCAATGGAGGGGGTGAGCCCTCAGTGCTGCGGTGTGCCAGTCGTGCCAGGCTGTGCCACGCTGTGCCGGGCTGTACCATGCTGTGCCGGGCTGTACCATGCTGTGCTGGGCTGTGCTGATGTTACATCACATTGTGCCAGGCTGTACCATTCTGTGCCAAGCTGAACCACGCTGTTTCAATGTTGCACCACGCTCTACCAATGTTGTACCACATTGTGCCAGGCTGTACCACACTGTGCCAGGCTGTACCACGCTGTGCTGTGCTGCACCACCCTGTGCTGGTGTTGCACCACATTGTGCCAGGCTATATCGAGCTGTGCCAGGCTGCATCACATTGTGTCAGGCTGCACCATGCTGTGATGGTGTTACACCACATTGTGCCAGGCTGTACCACTCTGTGCCAGGCTGAACCACACTGTGCCAGTGTTGTATCACATTGTGCCAGGCTGTACTACATTGTGCCGGTGTTGCAGCAGCTATTCTGTGCCCGTGGCACCATGCTGGCTCTGCCGTGCCATGCTGCACCACCGTACCTCCCGTGCCAAGCTGCACCGTGCCGGCCCCTTGGGGTGAGGAAGTGAAGCCGGCGTGAAGGGGAAGTTGTTGGAAAGTCAGACCGGAATGGCTGATAGGGAAGGCAGAGCTGGGCTTGGTCGCAGATGGTTCCTGTTGGGGAAGGACACGGGTGCAGCTGCCCAGCCTCCCCCCCCCCCCAAACCCCGCTGCATTATCACTGCCCGGCAGCTGTTCACCTTCCCCCTCTCCATGGAACACGGCTCTGCTGCCACCCTGGCCCCCGCCATCACTTGAACGGCCCTGACGGGAGGGCAGGCACCCAAGTGGGCAGGACGCCCCCCACCCCGCTGCGCCCCACCGGTGCCCAGCATCTCCCTCCCCGCCGCAGCTCCGGCACCCACACGTGGGAGCGGGGTGGCTGCGCCAGCCCCTGCAAGGCTCAAGGGGCTGGGGCACTGATAGCCATCCCCTGGATTGCCTGGGGGGACCCCCGAAGCCAGACAGCCACCCCTCCTGGGCCCAGGCGGCGAGCAAGACCGGCCAAGGTAAGGCCGCGGCAGTGGTGGGAGGAAGGCGGCGGGTGGCTGTGACTGTGCCACGTGCACAGGTGAATCGCCCCGATGTCAAACTCAGCCTCTGGTGGGCAAGTGCTCCCTGGGGGTGGCACACAGCCAGTCCCCGTCACTGCATCCCCGTGGGGACTGGCTGGCGAGAGCAGGGAGCTGGGGCATGGCCAGCCCGCTGCACCATGGGGCACAGTGGGCCGGCTGGCACAAGGACCCATGCAGAGCCCGCTCTGCAATTAACCTTTCCATATTGAGTAATCAGCCACGACTAGTTTTTATTTACAGAGTTTAAATCCTCTGTTTGCTGACTGGTTTCGTTCATTCTCGGGTTGGCATCTAGCATGCATCTCAGGAGTGTGTCCCCACGCTTGCCCTCTGGCAGTGGCCGGATCCTGCATGCTGCAGGATTGTGCCACCAGGATCAGGATCCGACCCCACGGGCTCTCCATGTCCTGCTGTTCTCCTGCAGCATGGCAGTGGTGAGACTCCATGGAGGGGCTGAGGGACTTGGGTCTTTTAAGGCTAGAGAAGAGAAGGCGGAGGGGGGATCTGATCAATGGTTATAAATACTTAAAGGGAGGGTGTCAGGAGGATGGGGCTGGTCTTTTCTCAGTGGTGCCCAGTGACAGGACAAGAGGAAATGGGCACAAATTTGAATATAAGAAGTTCCACCTAAACATGAGGAGGTACTTCTTTATTAACTACTTTACCAGAGCCCTGGAACAGGCTGCCCAGGGAGGTGATGGAGTCTCCTTCTCTGGAGACATTCAAAACCCACCTGGACACGTTCCTGTGCAACCTGCTCTGGGTGGACCCGCTTTGGCA
>BJBW01002804.1:0-13513 GCA_004320125.1 Scolopax mira
AAGATGATTCAAGGACTGGAGCATCTCCCTTATGAAGAAAGGCTGAGAGAGCTGGGACTCTTTAGTCTGGAGAAGGGAAGGCTGAGGGGAGACCTTATTAATGCCTATAAAGGGTGGTTTGAAGGAAGAGGGAGCCAAACTCTTTTCAGTGGTTGCCAGTGAGAGGACGAGGGGTAATGGGCAGAAGTTGGAATATAGGAGGTTCCACTCAAATATGAGAAAAAACTGCTTCACAGTGAGGGTGGAACCGACTGCCCAGGGAGGTCGTGGAGTCCCCTTCTTTGGAGGTTTTCAAGACTCGCCTGGATGCAGTCCTGAGGGGCATGCTCTAGCTCTGGGCAATCCTGCTTCAGCAGGGGAGTTGGACTAGATGATCTCTACGGTCCCTTCCAACTCTAAAAAAAAATCAGTGAAATTCAGTGAAAATTCTGGTCTAAGTCAAATATGAAAGGCAGGGGTGTTATGGGCAGGGGTGAGCAGGGGCATTGCTCCCCTATCCCTTATGGGGACATGTGTGTGCTTACAGGGAGCATGCTGGCTCATTGCCTCCTCTGCCTCAGCCTCCCCATGAAACAGTAGCCTCATGTCACTGAGGATGGACATTACCTGTTGGATAGAGTGGCAAAATGTCTCTCTACTGCATCTTTTGTGTTTGTGTTTATCCATGTTATTTTATTTGAAGTGTACATTTTCATAAGATTCCTTATCTGTTCTAGGCAGAAAAACTATTTTTGTTGTTGTTGTTTCAGGCCATTTTTCAGTTTATTATTATTAATTATTATTATTATTATTATTTTATTTTTGAATGTAGTCTTGATCTGAGTGACGATAAATACTCTGAAAAGGTGAAAATTTAAATTATGTAGACTGAGTGATGATTGATAGTTTTTGATATTTCTTTACTCTATTTTGGCTTACCTATTAGTTGATGTGATTTATTTTGTATGCATTAGGAAACTATGATTGTTTATTACTTGTGTGTTTGATGTTGGAAAGTTGCTACACACTTGCAAATACATGTAATTGTTTTGGAACTTGAAATATTTTTCATTTTACTGCTTTTAAGGCGTTTTTTATAAAAGATAACTTAAAATTTTGAATTTATAAACCTGTAATTTATTTGTACTTCTTATTGATGTGAAAATATTTATGGGAACCTTATTTTGTATATTTGTAACAGTTTTGAAAAAAAACCAAAAAGACCAAAAACTATGAATCTATATTAGGTTGTCAGTATAGCTAACAGACTACTCTATTGCTTTTAAAATTATTGCTTGCTGTTTTACTTCAAATATCTAAAACATTCCTGTAATTATATACACCTAAAAGTATATTTTTGAAAAAAAGCTGCATCGTGGTTAATTTAAAGTTACACTGAGAAGATGGATTAGGTGATCTAGCTACAGGTAGGGGAGAATGGCGTGGAGAAGATAAACAACAGTTTTGATCAGTGCCCAATAGGAAAAAAAGAACTTAATTAAATGAGGCACTGGGATAAAGCAAATTCAAAGGAAGATTCAGGACCTGGAGAACTGTAGAAAAACTACCTAGATTTGGTGGGCTGGAAGAAGTGCTTACATGAACAAAGTATGTGTTATATCCATAATGATTTATTAATTTTATTATTTTCACCTTTTCAGATATTAAGATCTAAAAAATGCAAGGATTTTTTTTCCTTTGCCTAGTTTGTCAAACTCATGTCATCAGAATTGTGTCATTCTCCATTGTTCCCACCTCACTAAAAATCCAGAGTTGTGCTATGTCACCACTTCGCCATTTGCAGTTTCTTCTTTCTTGTATAAGTTTCCAAACCCCCCAAATTATTTCATAGAATCATCTGGGCCAGAAGGGACCTTCAAAGATCATCTAGTCCGACCCCCCTGCAGTCACAGGGACACCCCCAACTAGACCAGGTTGCCCAAGGCCTCGTCGAGCCTCACCTTGAATGTCTCCAGGGAAGGGGCCTCAACCACCTCCCTGGGCAACCTGTTCCAGTGCTCCACCACCCTCATTGGAAAGCAATTATTCCGAAGATCCAATCTAAATCTGCTTTTCTTCAGTTTAAACCCACTGCCCCTCGTCCTGTCACTACAGGCCTTTGTAAACAGGCTCTCCCCAGCCTTCCTGTAGGTGTCCCTCAGGTACTGGAAGGCCACTATTAGGTAACTTATTAATTTATTATTTATATAAATATTCAAAATAAGTATTTGAATAAACATTCAAAATTAGCTGGTATATAAGCTATGAATGAACTTTGCTAATGAACTTTGGGTTTAAAAACTGCATTTTTCCTGAATGATGCCAGTAACAGTTTCCCTATCTAACATGTCAAAACGTCGTGTTTCTCTAATAGTTATAGTCATTCAAAGATGTTCAGTGAAAATATATCTCATTCAGGGGGAGAAATTATATATATGAAAAGTCTTGAGGGGATGACCGGCAGCACATGGGAGACTGTCCAGGTGGCTTTGGCGAGTAGAAAGCTTTTGGGTGTTGAGTGCAGTGTCCAGTTTTTGGACTGCAACAGGAGATGTCAGGGAGCATTGGCTAGATGAAGGAGGATAGTTGAGCATACTTTGATCAGAAAGTGGCTGGGGGCTATTGGTTTGGAGCTGGAAAGTGCTGTTAGTTCCAGATGCCAGTTCATCAAAACAAAGGAAATTTTGCTATGGTGAAGAAGGGAATGATGCAAAATTAGCTATGTAGGAAAAAAAATCTGAAAAAGAGCTCCCACAGGCTTCTATGCTGAAAAGCAGGATATGTTTGTTTGAGAAAATATTGAGAATCTGAGGAGATAAGAGCCACCTGTTTATTAGCCAGCAATTAAAACATACGTGCTAAGTGGGTAATTACTGTAAACAGTAAGCTGCTTCATGCTTTAGCTTGCCTGATGCCGTCACACCATTGTATTTGTCTCCTGGACAATTTGTAATGCAAAATCTTACTGGAAAGCATGTTTTGCAAGAGCTGTTTGCCTTCCAGGAGCAATCGCAGAGTTCAGTGCTGATTCTCTTGGTAATTTCACATCCTCTCATCATTTTCAGTATTGTTTACCATGCCTGCAGGAGCTACCCAAAAACAACCTCTTATCAGATTCATGTCTAGTTATCATGTATGTTAACATGTTTTTTGGAAGCAATGTTTAATGCCTTCTGACTTTTCTTGTTGTGGTAAAACCACTTCTTAATTTTTATGAAAGTGGTATTGTAATGAGAATAGAGACTATTATGTGCTGTATTATACCTTTGACAATGTGAGGAGACTTTGCACTTCTAATTGGGCAATATTAACTGAAAATAGCCTGATTAATAATTTAAGTAACTCACAAAATCAGCAAACATTAAGTGATTTTTGCCTCAGGTTCTCTACCTACCTACTGTTACTGCAGTCGTGCTGAACTTTTTGGAGAGGAGCAGGTACACAAAAGAAAAAGGTGGTTTTTTAAAAATTCCTTTATAAAGTCTTGAGAAAAAATAATTAATTTATCAAATAGCTTTTAAATTTTTCAAGATACAATGTCTAATAACATCAGATTGATTTGTGAGAGATTCTCCTGTGTCTTACGAGGTCTATATTTTTCCAACTAGAACAAGGCAGAGGGTGATGATAAAAGATTATATTTTTGTCCATCTGTAGTTTCAAAACTAGATCTGCTCTTTCTTACTAGATGTTGGAGTGGATGAGAATTAACCTTGCCCAAAGAATCATGTTTGTTTTTTGCAATTAACAGGCCAAGCTCTGATACTAGGCGCCACAGCATCCGTGAGAGGATGTCCAGTACCAACGAGAAAGGGAGCCTGTCCATGGAGTCCACCAAGGAGACCCGGTACTGTGCTGTCTGCAACGACTATGCCTCAGGCTACCATTATGGGGTCTGGTCTTGTGAGGGCTGCAAAGCTTTTTTCAAAAGGAGTATTCAAGGTAATAAGTTGTTCAAGTAAATTGCCTTTACTCTTTGCTCTTGAGAAACCTGTGAAGCTACTTGAGATTGCAGACCGAGCCCAGGATAATAACATTTATTAAGTTTTCATTAGCAGCTGCTGCACTCAGTCCTATCTCTGTGTTTGACGAATGTTTCTAGCAGGTATATAATATGTTATTTTTTATTCCATGGTTAACGAGGGAAAGATGTTCTCTTATGTTCTCCTTGGTTTAGGTATGTCAGACCATGAAGGTAGTGACAAATCTAATTTAAAAATCTGTATTGGATCAAGATGACCACTCTTGCAGGCTATATATATCTATCTTTTCAGTGACTAAGCTCTAAACTAAACCATTTTTTTTTTATAATTCCCTGTCAGATGAAAATTAATTCATGTTGATTGATTTATTGATCTTAATTTAATTCTCCATTAGGAAGAGAGTTCAATTCAATTCTCAAGTCCTTGAAGATGCGAGATGTTTTTTGAGAACCAGAATTGAAAAGGAAATTTTCCGTGATGAAATAGTATTTGTATCTGTCAGCAAAGCAAGGCTTAGAACTATAGACAAAATGGTTTAGTTCACTGTCTTGTCATGGCTAAAAGTACACTGTACAAGGTGTCCAGTGTTAGTCCATCTAACAGAAACAACGTTAATTACCGTGACCGGATAATTCTTATTTTAAATGCCTGCCATTCTGCAGAATGGATAGTTTTTTGCTTTGTTGAACATCTCTTAAACTGAGTAAGAAGTATGATTCTACTGAAAATACAGGTACTGTGCAGTATTTAAATCTTTGGAAAAGAAAACAAAACTGATTTCTTCCTTTCCAAACAGAAAACTATTAAAGCACTATGCTTTAAGTAGGTTTCTATAGTTTTTTTTAAAGCTCCATGGGAGATATAGGCACAAAAATTCCTGTTGCTCCTTTTTGGAATTAAACATATTGAGGAAGAGTTTTTACCTCATATTGCAAGGTGTGATTATTGCCTGTTTTGTGGCATGACTACCACTGAGGTGAGTTAAATAGGACTTCCAGCATTCTGCTCAAAATTTTCCATGTCTTAAAGAAAAAAAAAGAAAAATTGGCTGCAGGTTTGGCATTGATGAAATGATTTGAATGTCAGTGATTAGTTAATAGTTACTTGTATTTGTTCTTTTCTACACTCTTTGAAATGATTTTTAGAAAAAAGAGTCATTACAGCCAGAGGTCAATAATAAGCAACACTGGAGGGAGAAAGGGTGAAATGCTTTACTCTTAACATCAGAATAATTTACTTAAACTTGTGATGTAGGTAGAACAGCTCCCTTATTGAGCATTTTTCATTATTTTTCGTTTTGAGTTCCCCTAACCTAATCAGAATTAATATTGGAATTCCTCGTAGTTGAACTGAACTAAGTCAGCAACAAAGCAAAAACTGAAATATTCTTAAGCAAAACTAATAGTTATCAAGTAATTGTACAGCATGGATCTTCAGCCTTTATGGAAGAAGAAATGGATCTGATTCTTTCATTGAGTTCCACGTTCTTTGTCAGCAATTGTGCAGTTTTGCCCTAGTCTCCACACGGACAAATGTTGTGGTCCTCCACAATGGATCTGTTATCCATTTGTGCTACAGTGAATGCTAGTTAGTAAATTTAGTTCTTGCTACATTTATATACTTAACATAATTTATAAGTAGGTAAGTTTTAAAGATTTAAAGCTTAATTTTCCAGTGTCCCGTAAAATGCCTTTCTTCATCCTTTAAGTCATGTTTGCTCTAATTTAAGCCCATTGCTTTTTGCCCTATGCCTCGTGGGCATGAAGAAGGCTTATTAAAACAACCTTTTACATAGTTGAAGTCTGTTATCATATCTTTCCTTAGTCTTCTCTTTATTTCAGACTAAACAAACCCACTTTTTTCAGTAGAATGTGTTTTCTAGACTTCTGATCCCATTTGTTAAACTCCTCTGTATTTTCTCCATTTGATCACCTCTTTTGCAGTTAACAGTAAAAAATGACATCCATGAATGCCAAGAAAGTAATTCAAGAATATGAGTACTTATGAGAGAATTGTGATTGCTTCATCGCAGATGGCATGAAAAGTCCTCTAAGGGACTTTTAAAGTCATAGGTCTCAGTCTTGATGAGCTAAGGGACTTTTTGAGTTTCCTACTGGATCTTGAAGAGGTCTCTACCTCAGAAATTACATGTTCTCATTGGAGATTTGTCCCATTTATGAAAATAGCAGTAATTTTTTCCATTGTGGATACATGAGAAAACATGCAATTTACCTTGGAGATGGTAATAATTTTAAATAGGTTGTGATTGGATATCTAGGAAAGTATACTGCTAATGTGTAGGTATATGTGTAGAAGAATATGTGGACTAATTATTATTATAGCTGCACTGTATATATGATGTGCGTTCCTAAAAAAGAGACAAAAATTTCCTGGGAATCATATGATTAAACTGCGTTGAGGTTACACAGGAATTGCTGTTATGAAAAGAAAAAAGTAACATCGAATGCTTTCAGCAAAGTTTTTTGTTGCTGTTTATAGTGCGTCTTTCTTTAAATGCAAGATAACTATGCTACTTTTGTGCTCTGTTTTCCTATATTTCTTGATACATATATAGATGCATAGATGATTGGTTATTTTTGTACTTTTCATTGGAGATTTCATAGAATTGCTGTAGTGGAGTTTCATGTTCTTAATAGACTGTAGTCAAATATTCTATATGGATCTTAGTAGAACCACAGGAAAAAAACGAGTACAGACATGAACAGCAAACAAGCTGTAAAGGGTAATCCATTGTTCCCCCGTGTATCTGTTATTCTCATCAGTATCTGAGGTATCTATGCTTATTTGCATAAGTGTATATACTTAAATTATGTAAAGACTCACATCTGGATTGGAACTTACCTGAGTGGAGATGAGTAGCTTCATTTTTATCCAGGGGAGTTGTAATGACTCTGGAAATATTTTCTGAATTTTAAATGCGAAGTTGTTTTTCTTTGCTGTCAAACACTTAAAGCTTAAAAGGCAACCTGAATTAGTATGTGCACGTGCTTAATTTTATTTAAACAACAGATGGTTGGTGGAAAATCAAAACTGCCTCCTGAAACTGTCCATGTCTATTTAGTTAGTTTATGTCCCAAAAGTGATTTGGGACCTTGTTTTGAGAAAACTCTGTGCAGACCGATATTACTGTATAAAGTTTCATAGGAGAGAAAAAATCATGTAACACCAAGAACACTGTGCTGCTTGGTGATAGAGGAGTTCTTTATTCTTTGCCCAGTATATGTAGCCTTCAGGACTGTACTTGGTCAACTGACTTGAATCCAGAAGCATAACAAGCAGTCACATCACAGCACACTGTACTTCTCTACTAAAATATTTATGGATTTTAAGACCAAGAAGGGCCATTAGATCACTAAGTCTGGTTTTCTCTCAATATAAACTTTATATGCTATCTGTGTACAAAGCTTGGCAACTTGATGGAGGTAAATCTTTTAGAAGATGCTCAGCCTTTGATCTGTGGGTTCGAGAGCTTTCATACAATGATTGCTTATTCTAATGATTTGTCCTCCCATCTGCTAAAATTTATCTTTCTAGTTTGATTTACTTTGGCTTTTACATCACATCCACAAAACCATATTTATTATTTAGTATCTCTCTCCTATGGGAAGTTCTTATAACTTAAGGTGTTAAATCACCTTGATATCTTAAGCGAACAATCTTCTATCTATCTTCTGGGTATTTGCTTTTGCACCTTTTCTGATCCCCCTACACCCATTAGAGCTCCTGTAAAATTTGGATGTCAGAATTGGATGAAGTATTTCAACATCAGCCTTACAAATGCCATTTACAAATTAAAAATCCCTTTGTGACTCACACGTTTTTTCCCACTCCTCCTAATTCTCTTGTTTTTTGGATAGCCACCAAAGGGCATGAGACAGGAAGGAATTACTCTTACCATCTCTGACAAGCATCTAACAAATGCCTACATATGTGTGGCTGAGAACCCTCAGTGAGAGCTCAAGGGAATCAGAACAACTGAGGGTTAACTCTTTACAGTGGACAGTAACTTGACTCAGAATTGCTGAAGTATTTTAGAAATCTCCAGTTCTATTTCCCTGCCTCCTTCTTACGCCCTTCTGATGTTTTTTTGTGCACTTTCTCTGCCTTTTCTTACAGCTGTATACTTAGACAAAAATCTGGAATATTTCACAAATATTCAGTTAAGAATTACTACATGATGCAAGGCAGTACCAGCCCAGCAAGAATAGGTTGGCATCTGAGAATAGACGAATAGGTGTGCTGAAGCTGGAATTTTTGAAGCTGGGGAGTATTTTAATTGTGTGTCTTCAACATGGAATTTATTTAACAGTTATGCCTTCTGGCTGTCAAGTAGGAGAGTTTTGGCAGTAAACTTGAAGCGTTATCAATTGTTTTAACTTCACAGTGATAGAGCTGTACTTTGTTGAAAGTGTGTAGTTCAAACTTTAATGCTAGGAGTCGTGGTAATACATACATATTTTCTTCGGAGTTGGAGAGAATTTCACTGGTAAAACATGCCTAATAAGTGGGTGTTTACGTAATGCTGCAGTGCAGCATTTGCAATATTGTCAGTTTGGGAGGTTTCTGAGATCTTCCCTTTAACTTTCCATTATTGCCTTTTGTTTTCATGGTATTTTTGTAATCTGTTTGATAAAAGCTGCAAATGCTGCACAGATCTTGCAGCCAAGAAGACAGAATCTCCCTAATAAGACTGTTTGTACACTGACCCCATGAGTTGTCAGCAGAAAGAGCAAAACTACAAAGCATGAACCTAAGTGAGACTAGCAGAGGTAATTGCAGCCAATAAATAGGGAACTCCAGACAGGTAATCAGTCTCAAACTGGAAAACACACGGTTCCAGTTTGAGAGGTAGGTGACAACTGGAAGTTCAAAGGCTACAGACTGTGTGATAAAGTCCACCAGGTTTTAGCCATCATTGGAACTGCCCTAACAGCCTGTGGTCAGCCAGGTTCTTCTGAAAATTCTTTTGATTTATCTTTTTGATTTTCGTAGTTTTTCTCTAAAGCCCTTTGAGTTAAACACATGCTGTTTTCCTTGTCCCTTAACAAACATTTTGAATTCAGTAGTCTAATTGGTGGTGATACTGTTTCAGATACTTGTGTCTTAATGGCAAGAGTCATTACCTCTTTTTTCCTAGTAAGGCAATTTTGGATGTGGTACTTTTCTGGTGAGGTTTAAGACCTGTGTTCAGCATGGATGAGGCAGTGACTTAAGATGTTCACATCCAAGACACTTTCTTTATTTTTCATGGTCTCAGCAAATCATAGGGCTGCAGTGGACTTTGAGCTCTAGCCCACCTTTCTGTGCTGTGATAGGATTGACTATTGCCAATTCCATACATGTGTTTATTGAACTGCTTCTTAAAAACCTGTAGCCTGATCCAATGTTTTATTCTCCTTATCTTTACAGGCTACTATGAAATTTGAATCTTTCTTCCTGCAGGTTAAGCTCATCACTTATTTTCCTGTCTATCATGCCACAGGAAGAAAATTTTTCATTTTGCAACAGCAAAGATTTGCTGTTGCAATAGGAAAATTACTATCACACTTTAAAAAAAACCCCAAATTATTCTGTTTTACCTAACCTGAAGAAGCACAGTTTATACATCCTTTTCTCATAGGTTTTGTTTTATAGACTTCTAATATTCTAGTTATTCTGCTCTGGGGATTCTCCACTTTGTCTTGTTTTCTTTTTTTTTTTTTTTCTTGAAGCCTGATTTCCTTCTATAACATGCTTTATGAGTACTGAACAGAGCAATAGGATCACCTTACAAGCCCAGCTGGTGGTATTCGTCTACTTCTATCACACTGTAATGTTTGCCTTATTTATAAAAACATGACACTGTTCACTCACAATCAGTGTTTAGTGTAGAATAAACTCAAGCATACTTTTTCTAGAGAAGAAACCACTTTCCCATCTTGTTTTGTGCATCTGATTATTCCTGTGTTAATGTAGAGGTTTGTACTGATCCTTACTTTTGCGCTGTTTTTTCCTCCTGTGCTATCTCTGGTTTGCCAAGATAATTTAGAATTCTCATCCTGTAGACTCCAGCCATTTATTTCAGATTTATCTCTGTCTGACTAGCAGAATAGTCTGGTCTTTTCTCTGTTCTTCTAACACATATAAATGCCATCTACAAATGAATAGCATTTAATAAAATAAATACTCCAGTCCATTACCCATCAGTGAGGAAAATACCATATAGAACAGGATCCAGGATAGACACTCTGGAGCCTTATTCAATATCAGCTTCCATTGTAACAGTGAACTCTGATGATTCTTCCCCGAGTCTGGTTTTCTGAAATCATCTAAATTATAGTTTTCTAGCTTACATATGAAATGTCACCCCAGGCAATGCTGAAAGCCTTTCGGAAGCTGGGCAACATATTATACCAGAAAAAAGAGAACACTCACTGATTTTTATCTGGTTTTTATAAATGGTCACTGGTTCTTCCTCTGCCAAGTCAAAGCTTTTCCCACCTCCTAGACAAAATTCCTGGTCCTTAGAAGCTGTTCTTAATTTGTCCTGTATTATTAGCTTTAATAGTGTTTTACTTCCTCTGGAATATGCTGTGCCATATCAAGCAACAAAGAAACTTAAAAAATATTTAATGTTGCAAGTATTAAATTAATATTTTGTTTGGAAACTCACCTTGTTCATGGCTTTCAGCCAAGCTTGTCAGCAATTCAAAATATTCACAGGAAAAGAAAGAGGAAAAAACACTTCACATTTACAAATTACAGGAGAACATGTTTGTATGTCTAACAGGAAAGTACCTAACTTCCATTTGGTTTTAGAGACTGTGCAGGGAAACATGATTTTGTAAACTCCTTTAACTCAGGTGGGTATATTGATTTCTGCTACTTTACTCTGCTCTGGTGAGACCTCACCTGGAGCACTGTGTGCAGCTCTGGAGCCCTCAATATAAGAAGGACATGGACCTGATGGAGCAGGTCCAGTGGAGGGCCACTAAAATGATCAGGGGGTTGAAGCACCTCTGGTACTAGGACAGGCTGAGGGAACTGGGATTGTTCAGCCTGGAGAAAAAGAGGCTCCAGGGAGACCTGATAGCGGCCTTCCAGTACCTGAGGGGGATTACAGGAAAGCTGTGGAGAGTCTGTTTACAAAGGCCTGTAGTGACAGGATGAAGGACAATGGGTTTAAACTGAAGAAAAGCAGATTTAGATTGGATCTTCGGAATAAGTTCTTTCCAATGAGGGTGGTGTAGCACTGGAACAGGTTGCCCAGGGAGGTGGTTGAGGCCCCTTCCCTGGAGACATTCAAGGTGAGGCTCAAGTAGGCCCTGGGCAACCTGGTCTAGTTGGGGGTGTCCCTGCTGACTGCGGGGGGATGAGCTTTGAAGGTCCCTTCCAGCTCAGATGATTCTATGGTTCTAAATTGGCTCCATAAGTTTCACTCATATGAACTTTTAGACTTTCTGTAGGTTATGCTGTCCTTTGAAAAGTGGAAATCAAATAAGAAAGAACGGTGCAAGATTACTAAAATGAAAAATTTACTGGAAGTGCATGAAGTGATCTTTGACATAATTTAATTCCAAAAATGAGACTATTTACAAACTTTATTGAAGTATCTTTAGTAGTTCAGAGTTAGTGTAAAAGAGCTAGCATGGCATTTAACTGCTTTATAACTTCGTAACAGCTGTAGCAAACATCTCATTGTCTGAATTCTTTGAATAAGATTATGTATTTCTCTCAAAGATTTGGTTTAATTTATTTACAAATTGTTGAAATAGTTGAACTTCCTCTGTTATAAACAGTTATTCTCCAGTCTAAAATGTGGGTTGAGATACACAGGAAAACGGACTAAGTTTTCGTTGATCTTTCTGATTGTAAAATGGATGAATCTTCTATAGGGCTTGTATGATATTAAGGTATAAGTGAGTAAACCAAGGAGTGCAGGTATACCAGTAAATGAAAGAAGAACATAACGTGTTTTTACTTTGCATGAGAAAGTGGTACATAAGCAGAAAAGGAACTTTTTGTCAAATACTGATTTTAAACATTAATATTATAATTTAACAAGCCAGGGCTTGACTATATTGCAGTTTCAGTTTCACAGACTTCAGTGCAGAACTCATCGTGCTTAGAAATGCCCGCACTCACAGCATGCTCTGCCCAGTGAGACTCCCATGTACCCCCCCCAGTAAACTGCAAATACCATCATTTCCTTTCCAGGCGTGCTGTGAGGGTAAATACATTGCAGCTACTTGCAAACTTTATGATACCAGAAACCATTCAGGTACCAAAGATCCAAACATAAAATAAGACCAGCTAAGCTTATTCGATAGGTCCCATCACAGTGCAAAATCTGATGCTATATCTGGAATAAAATTAGAGTTATATTAATTTTCTTTTTGCTAACAATTGATTGGATTTTAAATGAACAAGAATAACTTGCAATATTTTAAATTTTTCAGCCTCTTTATATTAGTTGTGGGAGTTTTCTGTAGTAGAATTCCCATTTTAGCTCAAATAAACTGGGAAGCTAAAAATACAAGAGATTTCATTCAAAGTCTATGGGAATAAGATAGCCATGGCTTGCCTACGACTCTATTTGAAAATGCTTTTTGTCTCTGGAGGGATCATATTGAGATGGTTGTGAGTAATATATTGTGGGAGTTTTTCCTTTAACACAGCTGTTAGTTTAATCATGTGCCAAAGATTTAAAACAATTGTGATTTATCAGATAGGGAAACAAAAACTAGATGTCTCACTCCTTGCCAGATTTTGTAGCAATTGGGATCCAGATTGGCATCTTTTTTAATTTGTCATGAGGAAAAAATATACTTCCTATTCTGTTACCTTGTCTAAAATTGAAAAAGATGGGAATTGAATTGGGGTGGAAGTAGACTTTTTACATGGTTTAATAATTATGAAACAGTAGATAAACCAGCAATTGATATTTTAGGACTAAAGCCAATAATAAAAAATTTGAAATTATCTGCTGGAGTAGAAAATAGAATTTTATATATATATTTTTACAGTTAAAGACTTTTATTTTTTCTATGTCAGCCTTTCGTAATGTGTATGTTTGTGCATTATTAAGCTGGTGCATTATGGCAGCAGGTTTGGTATCCTCATGCATTCATAAAATCATAGAATGGTTAGATTTGGAAGGGACCTTAAAGATCCTGTATTTTCAATGCCATGGGCAGGGACACCTCCCACTAGACCTCGTTGCTCAAAGCTCCATTCAGCCTCGTCTTGAACACCTCCACTGATGGGGTATTCACAGCTTCTCTGGGCAGTGTCTCACCACCTTCATACTAAAAAATGTCTTTCTGATATCTGATCTAAATCTCCCCTCTTTCAGTTTAAAACTGTTTTCCTTCATCCTATCACTACACTCCCTGATAAAGAGTCCCTCCCCATCTTTCCTGTAGTTCCCCTTTAGGTACCGGAAGGCTGCTATAAGGCCTCCCTGGAGCCTTCTTTTCTCCAGGCTGAACAATCCCAACTCTCTCAGTCTATCCTCATAGGAGAGGTGCTCCAGCCCTCTGATCATTTTT
>BJBW01002805.1:0-43143 GCA_004320125.1 Scolopax mira
TAAATCCCTTATGTAAAAAGTTGGTTCCCCCCCCCCCCCCCCCCGGCAGTTTCATTGAAAGCAAAATAGCCATTTTCAAATATGAAATGGGGGCTTGGATGGAAAACGTAAATGTTACTTTCATTATTTTTTACATTTGGTGAGCTGTCTTAAACTAATCTGTATGATTCTGCACTGAAGCTGAGCTACAAGCCCTCAGACACACCTGCTGAGAGGCAGAAGGAAAAAGCATGTTCAAGGAATATCTTAAGCCCATTTAATTCTTACCTACTTTCAACTGTCAGCACATGCCTTACAATAGAATACAGATTTTGGAACAAAATTATCAGAAACACAGCAGAATTGGAGCAATTCCTTCAAAAATTTTTGTTAGCACAATTTACAGGCTGGAATTGCTCAGAAGTCGATGACTTTAGCTTATGCTTTAAATGGCACGAAACTGCTTGCAGCAAGGTTCAGTTATTAATTTGGTAATTAATTTGACATGAAGTTTGTCTAATTTAGGCTCTAGGCTTAGGCTTTCAAGGTGTCCACAGATACATAAATATAACTGAACATACATGCAGTAATCTTGAGTGTTCTACACTAGAAAATAGCTTATGAAGAAATATCTGTATTAGAATGAGGTGTCTGGCCTCAGTGACAATGCAGCTGTGCAACAGCCAGCTTCTACTGCATTAATTCAGTACATCCATCTGCAGCCCACCACAGATCTCTGGTAAGAGTCTGGAATTACAGAAGGGATTATAAATTGGGCAAACTGGCATTCATCTGAGATAGGGTGATTTTGTATTTTAAGTAAAGCCAGCACGCACTCCATCGCTGTCAGATTGAAGGTAAAATGGATTACAGAATTAGTCTATTAAGAAAAGTTTTTAGCTGATATAAGATTTACCTCTGCTGTCATGGGAACCATTTCCTTTTAAAATGTTTTCAAGACACATTTCTGTGAAGCAGTCTTTACAAAGCATAAGATTTTGATGTTACTAAATTCTGAATTTAAAAAAAAAAAAAGCAGATCTGACATCTATTTTTGCAGGTACTATTCCTGTAACTATAATACTGGATTTTCCAGGAACAGATTCTTTGAATACTTCAGTCAACACCAAGCCATGTCAGAGTGTAACCAATAAACATATGGCTTACAATTCTTCATGCATTGTGAAGTGCGAGGCCTGGTGTCTGTGTACTGTTGAACATCCTCTTTATTACTCTTTTTCTCCTTATAGAAAATTCTTCACAGGAATGAAAACACAGAATCTAAAGTTTTAGAACTAAACTCTCACTTGTAATTAAAAAGGTGTACAAAATGATAAAACAACCTGACCATGTATGAACATGTATAACTTAAAAACATTCCAAATAAATTCATATGAAAATTTGCTGGTTGTCACCAATATCAGACAGCATATCAAATGTGCTGTCATACTGATGCAATTAGCTAAAGTTAAGACTTAACTACAGTTATTGTTTAATAATTATTACAAACATCTACATATATATATATCACAAGACATAGACGTTAATACATGAGTAGAAAGGGTGTTGAGTAGCCTGAACTGCCCGTTAATGTACTTACCCACAGAAGTCTCACACAAGCTAAAACTTGAGTCATTACTTACTATAAACATGTAATAATCACAGATTAAAATTCTATAATTTCTGGCTGAAATAAAATGAGATCAGTGCTTTAGCTGTGTTACTGGCCATATACCAAAGGATGTCCGAGATTGTTTCTGGTCATCTGTAGTTCAAATAGGGTATTAAGAAACCAAGGAGACCTGCTGTGGTCCAATCTGCCAGAGATGCTTCTAATGTTTTAAACGTGAACAAACAATTCTACAGACACCTTTAGGACCACTAACTCATACATATGCAGATGTTAAAGATTACACTGGAGAAAAACATACATGTCCCATATAGGAGAGTTATATCAGATGCTCAAACGAACATACATGACATACACAGACACATTAGGAAAGGCCTTAACAACACATTCAGCAGGGAATTGGGCTTTGATTTCATTTGCTAAAATCTATAAATGATAATTCTGTAGCAGCTGTTCTCCATCATTAAATATTTTTTATATACATTATTAGCAGCTAGACACAGCATCACACGTTATTTATCAGTATTAACTATCTTACTGTCATGCATTTTAGGATTACAGTGTCTATACTGGAAAAGACAGGGTGGGTTACAGAATGGACTTATAACATTAGAGAGCAAGGCTCAAAACTGACAGGCAATAATCATATTTTTACGTTACACAATTCTACAATCAAATTAAATGAGAGAAACGTCATTGTGGTAGCATGAAATTTGGTATGAGACTTCAGGAAGACCAGATCCAACATGACCGTGTATTTGCCTCTTTTTTTGAGCCATGCAAGTTGAAGGATCATGAACACAGAGGGCATCAAAACAGACAGGTTAGACTCAGTGGCAACATGAAACATTTGGGATCAAGTGAATAAAAGACAGAATCACATACCCATTTTTCCACATCAACTAGCTGTAGAAAGAAAAAGCAAGAAATCAGTAAATCTTTTTCCTTATATACAGCATATCAAAATCTATTTTGAAGTTAACACTTCATATTTTTGGAAATGTATCTAGTATGAAAGAAAATTTATGACTAGAAGTTATCCTCCTGGAATCTCCTTAAAATACCAATACTTCACATTTTTCTTTATTTTATGGGAAGCACTTCAAATTCTGGAAGCCCAAAACTTCCATCTAAATATCAGATAATAGGCAGCAAATAAAGACCAATGCTGAATTAATTCAACATTGTATTCCAGTTCCAAGCAACCAAAAGTAAAGGACAGTTTCCCAAAGAACTTGTCTACATTTTCTCTTGAGTAAAGCTCTGTCATAAGTGAACACTATTAACTTGAAAACGATTACTGCAAACGATTGCAAACAATTAATTCAATAATTTCCATTTTAATGAATGTTATAAGTACAACAGGTAAAAATATGGGGTACTTGTCAAACCCTGACCCTACAAGCTGCAGCATAAGACCATATCTTGTGTAAGAACAGAGAATAGCACACAAAAACGTCATTCATTTTTCCTATGGGGAATGAGAGAATCACTCCGAAAAGCTTGAGGTTTTCTATTAACAAAATTGTTTCAAGGTTCATTAAAGAAACAGATTTTAAATTACTCTAAGCCACTTTGGACCATCTTAGTCTCAGAAAGGACTGAGAATATCTACTAGAACACATTTCAGCTACTAGACATGATAGGATGGCACTACCTAGTAAAGACTTAGTTGGCACCAACAACTGTATATCTTAAGTAGACTTCTTGCCGGACCTAGCACAAAAAACACTGCCGCATATGAAGCTTTCTGCGGCTTTACTGCAGGTCCACGTTGACCTTTGTCAGCAGATGCCACATGAAAGTCTACAATAATTTAAGAAACCTTAGTGCAAACCATGAACAATTTTCAAAATAACTGGTATTTGAATTCCAGCTTATTTGTGAAATTACTGTAATAAAAGGCAATGTATTTAGGTTTTGTTTATTAAAATAATTTTATTCAAAGTATATTTTCACACCTTTTTTTATACACATCTTAATTATAACGGAGTTTCGTATTTTCAATATAATCCAGTGCTGCTCACACACAAAGGTTAGAAAACCCCATCTAAACTCTCAACTAATTACCATGATAATCGTACAAGCATTTGTTAATTTGACAATTCATACCTCTCTTCTGAGATTTGGACTGCATTTTGATTTATTAGAAATTCTGCTATTTGCCTCTATCATTTTTTCAATAATCTTTACCATGACTTTTGTTATCAACCACAGAAATCTCTCCTAAAAAACATCTAGTGTTCTAAAACAGATGCAATGTAAGCAAAGATATAACAAGATATTGCTAAGTTAGAAAAGCAGGCAATGACTTAAATCTAATTTTAAAAATACAACTACAGTGTCTTAAAAAAGAGGAATAAGGAATACCCGTTTGATTCACATACAAGTCTTTAATTTTTTACCTTTTGATACATCTTTTCTTTTGCTAAAATTGTCTGTGCACTGAGAACATAGCATTACAAGCAATTTGACTGTATAACAATGCTAGAAAGAGGTGAATTGATTCACACTTCCTTGTCTTTGAGTTCTCACTGTCCCAAAATTTAACAGAACAGGGCAGCCACAATTGGCATCAGAAGGAATCCACTCAAAGCTCAACGTACATTATCAGCTATATAATCAATTGCCTTAGAATTTCTGAATTGTCCATTTATTTTATTTTAATGAACACCAAATAGCTTCAAGAGTTAAGTGCAGTACTTGACAAGTACTTATAAACTGTACACACACTAAATATTAATTGGTATACTCATCTTTAAATAGAATTGTCAACGGACTTTGTCATATGCCAAAGGCACCTTTATTCTGTAGTCTCTCAGGACAACCCCTTGAACAAACCCTACACTTTCACACCTGGTCATACGAGAAAGACTATGAATGCATCCAAAGAAAAAGAATCAGAGAATCCTTTAGGTTTGGAAACTGGGACCTCCCTGCTAACCTCTCAACTGAGACTACTGATAAACGATGGAAAGTGCCATGGTTAGCACTTCTGCTGTTCCCTTGGTACCTTTGGGTGGATCTGATCCAGCCCCATACACTTGTGTGTGTTTAAGTGGTGTAGCAGATCACTATTTCCCCTTGGATTATAGTGGGGTTCACTCTGCTCCCTATCCCTGTCAGCCATCTCAGAGGGCTGGGTACTTTCTCCTTGTACAACCTCACAACATCCTTGTAGGCCCCCTGACTGGCATATCCCTTCTTCCAAAGATCATAAACTCTTTCTTCCCCTGAGTTCCAGCCAATGCATTCTGTCCAGCCAGGCCAGTCTTCTTCCCCATGGCTTGTTTTTTAGCACATGTGGACAGTCTGCTCCTGTATCTTGAAGATTTCCTTCTTGAAGAACATCCAGCTTTCCTGGACTCCTTTGCACTTCAGGACTGCCTTCCAAGGGACTCTGTCAAACAGTCTCCTAAACAGGCCAAAGTCTGCCCTCCAGAATTCCAATGTAGCAGCTCTTCTGACCTCCTTCCTTGAAGAATCAAGAACTCTACCATTTTTTGGTTGCTGTGCCTAAAGACAGCCTCCAACCACCACAGCCAAGGAACACGTAATATTCCTTGGACCTGGAATTACCTGTTCTTACCATAAATTACTCTGCTTAGGTTTTGTTCACCTGTTATGAGGTATAGATATTCTTGCTGGTCTCAGAAGGTTTAAACATCAGGTAGGGATGGGGGGATGGCAGTCAGAGATTGGCAGTCACATCTATATCTACCCTACATAGTCACATCTATATATACTCTCTCACTGTGGCATCTTACGCTGTAAACTACTTTATTTCAATTGTACATTATGTTAACCAGAGTGTAAAGAACAGTACAATAATTGTTCTTATAAAGCACAGTAAATTTTGCTTTGAATGACACAATGAATCCAAAATCACAGAATTCAATAACTAGTCCTCTTCTGGCTATTCTCCTCTCCCTATCACTAAGTCACATGTTTGGAAAAGAAAATAGTTAGGTAGGTGCATATTAATTTTTCTCATTTTCTCTATCTAAAGAGAAAGCAGAATCCATCTTAAAACACATATCACTCAAATGCAGTATGCCGCTTAAAAATATTCCCTCCACATGTATCTAGGTACTCAGAAGACTTTCCCAGAAGAAGAGAACGTGACACTGGGTAACATTAAATATCAATTTAGTGGGTTCATTACCATCTGAAAATTATGAATATGAGACATTATTATCTTGCCATGAGAACACCAGAGTTACCAAAAGGATGAAGGATACAGTGTCTCTAGAATTTACTTAGTGATTGTGGGCTTTTTACAATAAATAATTAATTTAACAGAAAGCTACTAATTTCAACTTAAAAGAATTATTTCACTGCCTACTGTTAGCAAGTAGACAGCAACATTACTAATTTAACAAGTAGAAAATATGACACTTTAAAGTGAAGCGTAGTGCTTTATGGATAGTAAAATTGTATGGTACCCATACATCTGTACGTCTAAGGAATACAGGTAATGCTATAAGGAGAACAAACAACAATGCAAAAACGCATTCTAAGAATCAAGCAGAAGAACAAAGATGGCATGTAGAATTACAAAAAAGTTCTCTTCTTGACCTAGAGTCTTAACACTCCCCTTAGAACTTTATATAACTGTATGAAGCAGTCCTCCACAGAGAACAAACATGATTTAATCATTTACTGCAGTGTAATCCAGAAACTTCAGAGAATGATCTGCATTTTCTGACTTCTCTTCAGAGGCACGTAAGAGCTCCAATCTTTTCAGCCAAGCTTTGATTTTTAAATGCATTTAATCCAACCCGGGGGGCTGGCTTTCCAACAGATATCCAGCACTACATTATACATAAAAGCTAGTCAAAATAACAGGACTGTAGTTCTGCTACCTGTCTTTTGTCATAAGGAGTCATGAACTAGATCAAGAGAAATAAAGAGGGACCTTTTCACCATTATGAGGAGTCATTTAGAAACTCCCTTTTTAAATCTTGACATAAAGCAAGCTCACAGAACACGTGCCGAACATGCACTAATACAGCAACATTAGTTACCAGTGCACGAAGCTGGAAAGTAAACTACTTTAAGTTGTGCAAAACAGCTGACAATTCCTAACTCTGGCTTCCGTAATCTATTTTCTTTCATCTGCTTGAGCACCATACAAAAACACTAAGGAACTTTATTCCACACAGAACAGGAGAATCTTAGCTGACTATGCCTAACTACATTCTCTTCAACTATTTATGAAACTGCAACAGATATACTGTTGTGATCCACAGTCGGGTCTGTGGCCTGACAACTCAATGAAGCAATGCATTCCAGTTAGTGGATGTTACATCTTCCCCTACACTTTTATACTCATTTTTCTGAACGTAAGCAAGAAAATCTTACTAGAAAAATAAGAATTTTTTTTCCATGTCTCAGTTGAGGAAACTGAGAACATATAGCAAAACCTCTGTCTAAAACTCTCTAGTAGATATAAGCAACATGAGAATAACTAGAATGTAACTAGATAGATTCCAAGTGTAATTGTATTTTTGTTTCTGTTAAAACACTGGATTATCTTCATAGACACCTTGTTTTCCTGAATTTAATGTTCAACGAGTGAATTGGTAAGTCTTCTATTCCAGCCCAGGGTTGTCTTCCATCGCAGACTTTTGTCTTCAAGATGCTTTGAGAGCTGTACTTTTGTGCTTATTTAGCTTAGCTCCTTCTCTGTATGCAACCAAGATCAGAAAACTTAACTGAGAAGAAATAAATTAATTTATCTTTCTCCCAGAGTCAGTTTTTACAGACCATTATCTTGGAAAGGAAACTCTGAACAAATTAGACATCCAATGGTCATGGTAAGGCTGGAAAAAGGCACGCCATCTACCTCGAAAATAGGAAGCTTGTCTGGAACGATAGAAATGTTTGCTTTTATGCCATACATCCTCATTCCAAATATGGCACACTCAAAAGAAGAGCCCATGTGCCAGGCTAGACGTATTTGTTTGTCACAGTTCTGTGATTTGAAATAGATAATTATTTTATTCCTGTCATTGCCTCTCCCTGAGGATAAGCAGAATGTAAAAATACTGCGCCTGCACTTCTTGATTTTTTCCAATACTTACATTTGATCAAAGTGCAGTTGATCAAAGCCAAGTTTTCGTGTCTTACTTGAAATGGTCTGCTAACAATCACTTTTGATGCTTAATAAGGTGCACTGAAGAGAAAATGACAGTATTTGTTTTATCTGCAAAAGTTTTGCGCCTTTTTTCCCCCATTGTCACTCCTGTTCTCCTTTTAGCAGTGTGGCACCCCTAAAATAGCTGCGAATATTCAGTATTTTAAGTAGAATAAACCTCAAAACTACCTCATCTTTTCATAAAGCTTCCCACTGCTAGTCTGATAAATCCACCTGCATGATACAAAAGGCCGTTCTGCATGAAACGCTTTGAGTTCCATAGTTTCTCTCCTTTCTCCTCTTTCTCTCTTCCTTTGCAGTATTTAGGTTATGCAAATTCAAAGTTTGGAAGGGCAGACCTTGTAATAAGTACTAGCTAACATTGCTGGACATAGCAGCTGTGTCTCTCTCCATGTCACACCACTATCTGATGGAGACTTAGCCAAAGAATTTCCGAAGAGAATTACTGTCACAGTATGTTGTTACTTCAGCGAGCTATGCCTGGCACCTGTAAACAACGCTTAGACTAATGAAACCACTCAAAGAATAAGAAGCTATAGTTTGAACTTTTTGCTCAAAAGTTTGACAGAAAAAAAAACCCCATAGTTCTTGCCTTACAGATTGTCAAAAGAAAAAGCTTTCAGGCCAGTGCTAGGACAAGAAAAGAGCTCTTGCCCATTATATTAAGAGACCTCTGTTTTTTTTCTGACTTTTCCTACATTACTTCCCCCCTACATGTGGGGGGCTCTGTTTGCAAACCTGAAAACATTTTCAGCCTGTCATATTCACAACAACCACTGTTAGCTTTCAGATATGTTATTAACTAGGCTACTGTAATGCAAATCAGAGAGCTAAAATTGTCAAGAGTGCATTTTACTGCTAGTCTTCATATATTTTTTTAAGGAAGTACCTTCATAAGTTGGCTTCTTCATTAATATACAGATAACTTATAAAAAGAAATAGGGAGTGCTACCTTCTTCAATTTGCATGAGAGATGAAATTAATTCCCCCTCAGCCCCCATGCTGAGAAAATTATAAAGCTGCCAGCTCTTTGTGTTATCTTGCTGCTTACTAATACAAAGTAATTAATGAATTCAGAGTTCCACAGTTGGAGACAGATGATTTGAATATCCAAAAACACCAGCTACGGTTGCATTTCTGTCTAAAAATGCCTCCATTCCTTGCCTACAGCATGGGAAACCTTTTTAGCTCTATGAGGAAACGTGTTTTCACCATCCCATAAATACAGGAGCAGTCCGCATGCAAGACAAGCGATGACTCCTTCACCCAAGGCCCTTCAGATCAGTGAAAGGCTGTATTTTGCTCCCTTCGGCAAAGACTAACCCACACATAAAATTAGGCAGCAGTTTGCTGGTCACTGGCACGGAAAATAGATTTTATTAAAACAAGGCACCAGGAGAAGAGATTAATCAGCCATGACTGGATGATTAGACAAGAGTTAATAAGCTCATGATGCAAGTAAGCTGGAACTCTGCCTAACTGACGGGTATCCGCAGACAGCATTTTCCCGAGTAATGAAGTTGTCAAATATTGGAGTAGAGGTTGTGAAATTAAAATTTTTCATATTACAGAAACAGTTTAGTTTAAAACGCACACATGATGTGTGCAATCAAATGTTTTCATTCTCTTAATAAGGTCTGACATGGATTTATGAGTGTACAAATCTGAAAAACTCCTAGCATTAATTACTGTTTTACCACAATATAAGTGAGAGTTTTAAGTAAAAGTTAATGGAGATGCTTGTTTTACGGCTATTTTCTCATGCTGTCCAGGAATTATTTCTGTTGGTATTTTAATGCTTTTCTCATGAAATTGGATCAGGGAGGGAAGAGACTGTAACATCTAGAGGAGAACAAGAATATTCTGGAACTAATGTTACTAAAGGAGGAAAGAAAAGTCAGATATTAGTGTCAGTAACCAGGCTGTAAACCAATCAACCAGTTCTACTCCAAAGTTAAGATCTTCTGTCAGTAACAGGAATGAGACAACAATGTATAAAAACTATCAACAAAGCCACAGATGTGGAAAAATATGCAACAGAACAAAAATAACAGTATACATTAAAGAAACAAAGGCTATCAAAACAAAATTAAAAAACCAAACAAACAAAACCAAACCAAAACAAACAAAAAACAGGAAAAAAGTTATTCCAATGCAAAAGAAACAGATAGAGAAAGAAACCCGAAAGAAACCTGGGGTTGTTCAGCCTGGTGAAGAGAAGGCTTCGAGGAGACCTTATAACAGGCTTTCAATATCTGAAGAGAGCCTACAGGAGAGCTGGAGAGGGACTCTTTGTCAGGAAGAGCAGTGACAGGACAAGGGGCAACAGTTTTAAATTGGAAGAGGAGAGATTTAGATTAGATACTAAAAAGAAATTCTTTACAGTGAGGGCGGTGAGACACTGGAACATCACTTGCCCAGAGAAGCTGTAGATGCCCCATCCCTGGCAGTGTTCAAGGCCAGGCTGGATGGGGCTTTGAGCAACCTGCTCTAGTGGAGGTGTCCCTTCCCATGGGAGGGGGGTTGGAACTTTATGATCTCTAAGGTCCCTTCCAACCCAAACCACTCTATGATTCTATGATACCTATTTTTTATTTCCGTACTCTGAAATCAGTTTAAAAATCAGTGTCAGGTTTATATTAGAAAGATAATTAATTCAATGCATGCCACTCTATTTATTAAAAACCCACTGAACTATGCATTAGGGCAACAAAATTTGGTTATACTAAGCTGAAGAACAAATGAAACTTTTAGCTAAATATTTCCTCACAGACTGAAGCCTTTGCTTAGACACAAGTGAATGATATCTGTTTGTATCACTTTCTTTAATCATCCCCTTCTTGATCTCATTTTAAGGAAGCTCTTTCCAAATCCCAACTACAGTAAGGTTCCTTCATACCTGACTCTCTGAACCTAACCTCTTCATTAGTCTAATCTTGCCTGCAGTCTGAACTGATCCAATATGCCAAAAAAAAACCAAGAGACTGATGGAAATGAAAAACATACCCACAATTAAGAAGGAAAAGCACTGAAAGTTCCCTTCATTAGATGCAATTGGAGTATAAAAAGGAGACAACTATGAACCAAAAGTTGCTAACTGCTTTAAATACATGCAGAATAAGCATGAGATAAAGAATCTGGAAAATGCTCCCCGCCATATTTTACTCAAACCATGGGCTGTATTTGTAGCCTCCAAATCCTCAGGAGATTTGCATTCCAAGTTGCCAGAAAAGCCCCTAAACATTGTCCAAGGTTTCAAAGAGTGGTCTGTGGTAAAAGACATTATGAACAAGACAATAGATGATAGGAGGCGAAAAAGAAAGAAGGAGGAAGAGAGGTCAGAAAGGCTTTCCTAAATGTTCTAGCCTATAACAAGAGAATACTCAGAGAGTCACAAGAAGCACTGGAATCTCGTACTTCCTGTAGTAATAGCATATAAGGATGTTTCCTATATATTATTTTCCTCAGTAGAGAAACACTATGGAAAAGGCTGAGCAATGACAACTTTGGATACAGAGAATGTAGAGTCAAATGAGTGAATTAGTTGTGGCATTCACTGTCTTATGTATGTACCAAAAGATACAAAGAAATGTGTTAGCACCTTCCAGTATGCAATTACAATATAATCAATTTACAGGTCTTATACACTTACTGTGAAACAACAGGAGTATTTTTCCTATCCATAAATGCAAATAAAAAGAGTTCACACCAAGTTCTGTAAGTTTGATTGCAGTATATTCCTCCCAAATTAACAGAAATATTGAGAACTTTTTCCTTGACCTTACAAAATTCGAATGAAACTACAAAAACATTCATCACTCACCAACAACAGAATAACCTCCTTGAAGAAGAAAAAAAAATAACGAACAGTAAAGTTTCTCACCTATATGCTTAGGTAGTTCCAACTTAGGAAAAATTATCTGCGAAATATTCAGTTCAAGAGTTGACTCCAGTCTCAAGACAAACTGGGAAAGAACTCAGCATTTGCACCTTGAGGGATCACTAAAGAAAGAGAAGGTCTTCCTTCTATGCAGAGACAAACACCAGCTACCTAATAAGTTCCTCTGAGAGTCTCCAAACCCACCAATAAGTTCTGTCTTCAAAATGAAGGCTTTGTATTTCACTGAGTAGGATACTTAAAAAGTAGTGACACATGTCTGAGGAGAGAGTAATAAACCTCACCTGAAATTTCTTGGAACAGCCAAAGGATTTATCAGTTACTGACATTATTACAATTTGGACAAATGCACCAGTTCTTTTGAAGAACTAGAGCTATACACAGTAAGCAGCTTATAAACTAACAAATGAACACCACCTGGTGGAAGCAGAATTTTACAAAAAGAGCAAAAAAGCATAAATACCCAGTTAACTAAAATAGTCAGCTGCTAAGTGACCTACATATACACCAGGTTATGTGAATTTACCACATTAAATAATCACCACTAAAAAAATAGTGAGAAAATGAGGATTTCCAAATTTGTCCCTTTCTTTCTGCTCTGTACGCACCATTATCTTCTGTGACTCATCCCAATATTTTTTAAATAGAAACTTCTTTCAAGAAAAGTAAGTGTTCTGCATATTTATCAATAGCAACAAAAGGCTGCTTCAGGAGGGGAAGCTGCAAATACTGCCATAATTACAAGCACATTCCACACTATCAGCAGTATTTGCACAAATAAGCATAAACTACAAAATTCACATACAATAATACAGGACTTCGTAAACCAAATTAATTGGGTCTAAAGCAGATGACAATACTGAACATAATAGAAGTCAGGTTTACTTGTAGCAGCCTGAGTGTCCCCGTTCAAGTTTCTCTGCTTTTGCTGTGCCTATTTCAAAGTATGCTGGTTTCATATAGAAAGGTAAGGAGTGAGCTTTTACTACCATAACATGAAAAAGGAAAACAAAGTCATATCTATTTATGGACAGAGAGAATGACAATCATTTGTAGAACTAAAGAGCAACCAACTATCTAACCAGCAAACTGGAAAAGGTTGCAGATAGGCAGAAAGAGGCAGAAAGGGAGGACAATCTTCAGGGGTCAGCAACTATCACGTTTATCAAAAAGCCATATATGGATCAAGATACCCACACAGAGTTCAGGAGGAGTCAAACAGAGCATGTGTGTGTGTGTGTTTATGTATAGAATCACAGAATAGAATCAAAACACAGAATCATCTAGGTTGCTTGACAACCTTTTTGGTGAAGAAATTTTTTCTAATATCCATCCTAAAGCTCACCTGGCACATCTTGAGGCCATTTCTTCTTGTCCTATCACTCGTTACCTGGGAGAAGAGACTGATCCCCACCTCACTAGAACCTCCTTTCAAGCAGTTGTAAAGAAGGATAAGGCCTCCCTTGAATCTCCTTTTCTCTGGGCTAAACATCCCCAGCTTCCTCAGCTGCTTCTTGCAAGACTTGTGCTCTAGACCCCTCACCAGCTTTGTTCTTTAAACATGCTCAAGCACCTCAACGTCTTTCTTGTAGTGAGGGTCCCAAAGCTGGACATAGTACTTACGGTGGGGCCTCACCAGTGCTAAATACAGGGGGATGATCAACTCACTCCCTAGTCCTACTCACCACCATATTTCTGATACACTCTAGGATGCTGCTGGCCTTCTTGGCCACCTAGGGACATCACTGGCTCACATTCAGCTGGCTGTCTACCAACACCCCCAGGTCCCTTTGCTGACGTATAAATATGTGTATTTAACAACCATGCTTTTGAAGGGGAAGGACTCAATCCAGGGTGCCTGCAGGAACTCAGCAGGAGCCTGAGCAGCTGCTCAGCAGGAGCAACTGAAATCCTGCAGACACTCCAAAACAGAGCCTGTTAATATGGGACTTGCTACCCATCCCAGAAACAAACCGTGGCTCAGCAGGCTGGCAGCACAGGCAGATCCCTGCAAATCTGCAGCTGACAAATCCCTGCCCAGGAGCCTGCCATCCTCCCCCTCGCTGGGACAAGACCCTGCCTGCAGAGCAGCAGCTAAAATGCTCAAAATTAAAAATACCAGTTTAGTAGAGGCTGAGTGATCCTGATGCACACTGAAGCAAAATCTTGGTTTACAGCTCCCATTAAGTTTTTTGCTCATCCCAAGCCCAGCAACCCTTCTACTCAGCTGGGGTCAATGATCCTGCCATTCTAAAAGGCAATGCGGTGCACCTGTGAAAAGCAGAGCCTCATTGGCTCTTCTGCACTCAGGTCCCAGCTGGGGCTATAAATTAGGCACCAGGAGCCCAGAGGCAGAATCTCATCTCTGCAAACAGAGCTGCTCTCTGTTCTCAGCCATTGTTCGCTTACACTTATGTTCCTATACACCTTCACTTCTTTCACTTTCTTTCCCTCCATTTCCAACTTAAGAGTTGTTGCCAACCTTAGAAGTAAATTTTAAATAGTAATTCTCCGTGATAAGAGAGAAACAAAAAACAAATCTGACTGTTAACTTTTGACCTGGAGTAGTACTTAAATATTATAAAAAGACCAATACATTCACCTGCTTGGAAGGCTTTGGTTTTATAATTGTTATTGAAACAAAACATTTGATGGCTCTCCAGTGAGACCTTCCAAAACCAGAAACCATACCTTTCAGTGAATCAACACTACCACAGTCACTAAGGAACGGCTGGGCATCAAAATAAATAGTTTTTCCACAGACAAATAGCTGATGACTGTGAAATAACACGTGTTCTTACCAGATCTGTAATTTTTCCTAAGATATTGTAGATTCCCTCTGTGATGTACCTATTATGGGTTCAGATTTCTTACTGCGACAGGGAGGTGCAGCTACATAAATGTAGATGTATTCTCACATTTATGGTGCCTATCTAGACCTGTTCAGCAGCAATGTTCAGTGACGATCATCAGGAAACCATGCACATTTATCAACTCTGACACACCACACAAGCAATACAGAGATAAACCTGCTTATCCCTGAACTCAACTTCTTCCCATTTCCTGTTCAGGACAGGAATCCACTCTGTTCAGTTCTACTCAGCCTCACAATCCTAACTCTACCTCTTCCTTTTTTTCAAATAATACCCATGTTGCTGCCACTCAAACGTTATCTGTTTGGGATGAACTATTCACATCCAAACTTGAACAATGTGGAAGTCAATGATGCACATACAACATCATTAGCATCAAAAGCATCCCAAGGTATTGAACCCTGCAAGATAAGGAGAGTTAGAAGCAAAACTACATTACAAAAACCTTGACTGAATTTGAACATTAGGTTTTTCTTTAATCACCGCAGGAGGTGTCGGTACAGTACCTCCTGGAGGATAAGCACACCGAACACATTCCAAGAGGAAGGATCACTGTGTAAACTTCCAGCTGCAGCTGATTTGAGGTCCCATGGAGCTGCCTGACAGCAGGTCTGCAGAGACCATGAACATTTGCTATACTCCCAGCCTGTACAGCACTGCTGTGCATTTCCTACACTGAAAGCATTTTGCACCAGCATCTTCATATTCTTTAAACTTGGTATTATAAGCCACTAAGATGAGACAAAGGATCCCTCAATTTTTGAAAATTTCCATCCACCTAGCATAAAGCTATCCCTACAAAAAGCCATTGTAACACAAATATTAATTTGGATAATTTTCATGTATATTATGAGATGTTTAATTAGTGTTATTCACATCTGTTTAAAAATATTGCATAATTATTCTTTCAATTCTCAGTATAATTGCATCACCCTACACCCTCCCAGTGAAATGAGATTTTGCCATGGATGAATGGTACACAACAATAAAATTGTGGCTCGGCACCCATTCATCTTCTGGTAGACCAGAGTACAAAGAATCCTTTACCACTGCTAAGAGAAGTCATTTAAGCTGCTGTGAAAGACAGTTTACCAAGCATTCTAAATATCTCCAATGAAAAGATGCAATTAACAACAACCCTTTGCATGGGATGTAATTTCTCTCATCCACAAGAAGATGCACACCTTGCTGACAGGTGAAAGTAAGTAATGAACCACTTGTATATATGTAAGAAAGATAGATAGCTATCTTGTCAATTCACCAGGGTACAACATTTAACATACAACCTGGAGTCTTCAAATTCCAATGACCTCATTTATGATAATTATCACAAAGGACTATTACAAGGCAAAAGAGCAATACATTATTTATATCATTTGGCTGCTGGGGGTATATTTCACAAAGCACAACACAAGCAAAGCAAGTGTAACTCAAGGAATCACAATCCCTCACTGGTCTCAAATGAAAAGGAAGGTTTTGTTCAGAGACATATGAAAGATACGTGACTTTGTGCTTCACTTAAAGTAAAATGTCCTTTAAATGCCAAGCTAATTTAATTTCCTGCATCTAGCCACTATACCCTAAAAATTTTTTTGATCTCTTTGAAGTAATAAATGGATTAGAACAGAACAAAAGTTCAAACAAGCCACTTGTTATCTAAATGCTGATAGTAGCAGTGGTTTGAATTCTCATATTTGCCCTTTAAAAAAAATCATTTATATTGAAGCATATGAAAATTGAATACAAGAGTAATAATGGATGGATGGCTAGTATTTATTTCCTAAGAAAATTAGGGAAAATTTACAGGAACTGATTTGACTATGGCATTTCAGCACTTTCACAAGAAAAAAGTACTAATGTTAAAGAATGTAGAAAATAAAGATTTGATAAAAAAGGAAAACAAAAAAAAACAACAACAAAGATGACCAAAAACAAAACACCCACAAACCAACCAAAAAAAACCCCACCACAACCAATAATAAGAGTAAAAAGAAATCAGAAGCAAAACACTCCTACAACTTCTTGTGGTAATCATTCCTAAGTTATTCCAGAAAGCTGTAGATTCACTTTCCCGAGATCATTTAGTCTCATAATCTTTAGCGAAAAACAAGGCACTGGGCTCCAAAGAGGGCTCAATGGCAAAATGTAATGGCCAGGCTGAGAATAGATGACCTGAAGGCTTTTTCTGGTCTTAAATGCTTTCTAAAAACCTAAGAATTTCCATTTTTGTATTTCACCTTCTAATAATAAAAAGTTGTGCTCAATAGCCAAGTCAAAATAATTATAAAATAATACCTCAGCTGTATGCCCATCTAGGACAGAGCTTAGGCAGCTATTATTCTGCTCGTCTAAGAGACCAGACTCCAGACTGAGCACAGATGTAATGACAGTCTTCATTTACATGGTTACTTACTATTCCCTTTCTCTGCACGCAGAATGATTCTTTTCTGTGGGTGAACTAACAATAAAAGTAATTCATGCAGACAGCACTCAAGTACCAGCAAAATAAAAAATTTACCTGTTTAAAACGAAAACTGTAAATAATGCTGCCTAAGCAAACAAAATGGTTGTGGGTTTATTTTTTAAACCAAAAGCATATAATCAAGCTATTAATTTCAACATTTTAATAAACTGCCAGAGCTGAGCATAGTATTGCAAAGTGAAATTATAAACCTTGTAGCACAAACTAACTACTCGGTGCCTAGGGCTAGAAGAAACAGAGCACTACACACATTCATTCTTACGAAATTTCACTCATTTTTCCACTGTTGGCTTTGATACTAGCATTTAGCTGATTCAGGAGAAAGAAGTAGGTATACTCAGATCTAATCTCATCAAGTATAGAAATTTGTATTTGGGGATTCTTGCACTAAAAAGGTAGGTCTTTATTGCAGAGGTAATCTTCCACATTTAATACACACTAATTGAGAATTAAAAATAAATCCAGTTTCTGCACAGTTATTCTTTCTTAAGCACACAGTAAGCTGTTTATTGTTCTGACTCAAGTTGGCATAAGATTTTGTTCATATTACTTAACCACTTCATTACTGCTCTCACCTGTTATAGAATAAGAATACCTATTATATGAGCACAGCATTTAAGAGATTAGACACCACAAAAATAAAAGAAGCACAAGGAGACTACTTTTAAACACTGTAGTCTTAATGATTCCTAACATAATAAGTAATTGAGGACTGGAAAGTCATCCCTTTACAGGATTATTTCCATTTGAAAACTGAGGTCATGTTGAATCCAGTTTCTAAAGATATTGTTACTATAAATGGATGCAGTTTCTTCTCCCAGATGACAGAAAACACTGTTATTCTATATAAAAAATTGATGCTGTTTCAGAAGGTTATAATGCTTCATATGTATGCACAAAATTACCTCTTCTCATAGAGTAAACACATCAGTCATTATATGCAAAACACACGTGTTCTAACAGTTACTTCAAACAAGTATGAAGCTGCCTTTATAAGTACCAACCCTATGATAAATACCTATAAACACAATAGAAAACTTTATATATTTTTCATAGACACTACTTAGAGACACTAAATGTCAGTTTTGTAAATTTATCAGCAAGTACATGTTCACTTATTTTAGTATTATCATTAACCTTGTCTTCTGGAGACTTACTAGAAGAAAGAAAAATAATGACCACACTCTGAGACTTTATCTTTTTTGTGTGCATCTCAGAACACCCATGAGTATAGAGCACTGTACATCAGTACAGCTGACATCACTTTTCTTTAGGCATAGATAGGAACACTCAGAACTCTGACCTTCAGGGTTATGGAGAGAAAACATCAATAATTGTTTCCAGGAAATACCAGATTACCATCAAACATACTCTGTTCTTGCAGCACAGAGTATGTAGGTCCCATCAGTCACTGTGCCCTACAAAAGCTGTCTTTTTCTGCTCATATCTCGTGCAGAAAATAGTCCATAACTAGCACAAATGTTCTGCCTGAGACTTCTACAAAGCTGTCATTAGCCTGTCCTCTTCCCAGCAGAATCCTTGAGCTCACATTTTCTAACCATTCTGCAGAGAACTTAATTTGGTTTGTTATCTCACGTTCTCTGCATGTGAACTCTGTAAATAAAGTAAATATTCCCTTAACACTTGGTCCCAAAACTGTGCTAAAGACAGCTCAACAGAAAAGTCACCAATTAATGTTGTGCTTTTTAAAAAGTTTCAACAGTTTGTATTCAAATATTGATTATGTTTTTTAATTGACTCTACTCTGCCCTATAGCACTACTTTAACATGTGTTCCCACACAGTCTCTTCAGTTTCTTCCCCTGCCCACAGCTGGTGGGAATAAACAGCAAGAAAACTGTTGCTCTACTTCATGCATATGTTATCACCATACATCTTCAGGTTTGGATTTTGATTTTTGACATTATGTCTGTAAGTGCCTGTTCTTTTGAATTATTTTTTTTCCTGTGGATATGCTTACTCTTGGTTTCAGGATTTACAAACTAAGGGAAGCAGAGTCCCCATTTAGAAGCATAGATCTGCTTACTCTTCTCTCAAATGTGCTTTTCATTCTATTGCTGTTGAAGTTAGTCCTTGGAACAAATTATAACTGACAGCACACACTTTGGATTATCCATGGGACTCTTCTTGGACTTCTTTTCCCAAATACCACTTTCAGTCTCAATGTCTGGCATTTTATGGGACTATGGTACAGTGGAGGAAAAATATTCTGTATTTTGCAAGATGAAAAAAGTGCATATTCAATAACTTACCCCTTCTGCCTTTTCTTCTGTGTTAGCCAGCATTTCCTGAAGGGCTCGTACTGATAGAGACTGCTCCAGCACGAAGGTGCAGATGGACAAATCAGGTGGAACATTCTAGGTGAAAGAAAAACATGAGATCACATTAGTCACAGATTTGTGAAAAGCACTTTCTAATGCTTCTATCTTCCCTCACTTTCCATGAATCTGAAAGATCTAGTATATCCTTGAGGCTATGAAAGCCAGTGACATTCTGTGCTGCAACAATTAAGGCTTAGCCAGCAAGCAAAGGGAAGCAATTCTTCCCCTCTGCTCAGTATTTGTAAGCTGATGTCTGGGGTACTGGGTACCCCAGTTCAAGGACAGGGAACTGCTGGAGGGTGTAAGCAGAGGACTACAAAGATGATTAGGGGCCTGGACCACCTCTCTTATGAGGAAAGGTTGAGGGACTTGGGTCTTTTTAGTCTGGAGAAGAGAAGACTGAGGAGGATCTGATCGATCAACATCAACACCTATAAATATTAAAAGGATGCGTGTCAAGAGGATGGGGACAGTCTTTTTTCAGTGGTGCCCGGTGTCAATACAAGAGGAAATGGGCACAAATTTATACATAGGAAGTTCTACCTAAACATGAGGAGGAACTTCTTTACTTTGAGGATGGCAGAGGACTGGAACAGGCTGCCCAGGGAGGTGGTGGAGTTTCCATCTCTGGAGATATTCAAACCCAGCCTGGACAAGTTCCTGTGCAACTTGTGTATCTGCTTTGGCAGGGGGGGTTGGACTAGATAATCTCCAGAGGTCCCTTCCAACCCCCTATCATTCTGTGATTCTGTGTTTCTGTCTCATTTTGGGTCTCTCAATAATAGACAGAAACCAATAAACTGCATCAAGTTCAGGAGAGGATCACCAAGGGCTGGTGCACTCACCCTTTGTGGCTGGGGGAGCTGAGCTCAATCAGCCTGGATGGAGGAAAGAAAGGACAGTAGGATCTTATTGTTCTCTTTACCAATATAGTGGGGCTTACAGGGAAAATAGAGCCAGACTCTTCTCAGAGTTGTTCATTGAAAGGAACAGGAGAAGCAATATAAGTAGTACCATGGAAAATTACAATTAGATATTAGGGAAAAAAATTCACACTGGGAGAAGAAAACAAAGTTGAAGGCTGCCAACAAAGTGATAAAATCTCTGTTTGGACATTAGCATATGGCACATGTGTCTTAGACATCATGATAAGATTATAGGGGAAGCAAAATTGACTCTTTAGGCTACTAGAAATAGCCAGACCTCATCCTTACGACAGTTTTCAGGTCAAGATGAATTTTCCGTTGCAGAAACATAGGACACTGCCAAGCCAGTAGCTTCTCAGCTTTTCAGGGTGATATGCTTCACTATATTCTGTTCTAAGAGGGATTAAATTAGACAGTCTTAAAAAACTTGTCATGTCTGAAAAAAAACATTGAGCTATCGAAAAGCTAATTTTCCAGACCAGCATAAAAATTGGTAATAAAATTGAAACAGGTTTGTAATAGCAATGTCAGAGTTACAAAGTAATATAGTAAATTTAGACTTTATGTGGGGACCTTTTCTTCTGTTACTATAATATTCAACTCCTACACACCTTTTCTTGCCTCCAGAACTTCTTTCATTTTCCTTCTCTTTTCCTTGTCATGTTTGTTGCATATTTTAACTTTTACTGTCTATTGGAAATCTTTTTTTACACCATGATACTTTATTGCTAAGGCTTGAAACTGCACATTTATTCCAACTGTGTACATTACATTAAATTGTAAAAGGTAACTGCAAAATCATATCATTCCGTCTTTTTCAGTAGTTTAATCAGAACACCTTGTACTTAATAGTTTATTAATTTGCTGTTCTTCACTCCTAACTTTACGAAAATTCAAGTCTGTTTGTTAACTAATAGATCTTTCATTACCTTTATTTCAATAAAATTAATGTAAAATAGTATTCTAAATTAAAGTTTTAGTCATTCAAAAAGCATCAGATAGCATCTTCTTTTGCATCAGATGTTGATGCTTAGGCATGAAATATTTTTAAGCCAATTCTTTTAGAATCAGTCCTCTACTTACTTGTCAGTGTTCTCATTACTACTTTCCTTTTGTAGTTACTCTACACTACAGTCTACTATAACAGTCCTTTTCATGATAGCATTGGGCCAATAGACAACTAATTAGATTCTCTTCAAAACATGCTTTTAACGTAAGTAGGATCATAAGTTCTTATTTTACATAGCGGGAAAGAGAGCACTCAAAGATTGCAGGTTGCAAGGTGTTGTTTCTGCTCAGCAAACACAATTTTCCATTCTAGAAAGCCTCACGGGAAGAAACTGCCTGACAGTCCAGCTCACCTTCAGCTCTCCCCAGTGCAGACTGACTGACAAACAAGAGACTGAACAAAACAGGAAAAGATGCTCCTTGGACTGCACTCAGAAATGAGCCAAAGCTATGTTTTCTGTCTGCCAATAAACAACTTATATAAGCTAACAAAGTCTCCATACCTGCTCGTTGCAGAGGAGGGTTGGACTAGATGACCTTACTTTTAAAGGTTCTTTCAAACACAAATAATTCTATAGCAGTATTTCTACTGTTATTACTGTTAAAGCAAGATGTTTGCTGGCAGAATATGTCTCTCATACAATTTTGTGACCTATCAACATTTTTCACTACTAAACCTACCCTACAAGTTATACAGTCCAAAACATGGAAAATCTTGCATCATTTCACACATTGATTAAGCCAATATAACTAGGACACTCCTCCTTCATCAATTCCATTCTCCTTTACATTCAAGACAGTCATGAGCATTTTCTTCCCTCCTCATTAAAAGTGAGGAATTAAGATTTTCCAGCTCTTCTCATAGCAGGCGAGGGAGACAGTTTGAGCCAGAGTAATAAAGGAGAACTGTATGAGATCATCTTGGTTTCGTTAAGTGAAATAGGCCCCCTCTTACAGTTTAGCAGAATGTTAGAACCAGTACCTTGTTCTCATGGCAGAGGGAAGAGCAGATTATCCTGCCCCATCTCTGTGGCATGAACACCTAGATACTCCGTGGCCCTCGAAGAGAGCAATGCATTTCCTCTAAGATCTGAAGAAAGATGCAACTACTGATGTGGTGAGCATGTGAATCAAACTCTTCCACTCTGGCAGTTTCTCACCCAGATCTGCTCTGCTGAAGCTCCAACAGGCTTGGCTGCACACACTGTACTACAACAATACCAGCACGGGCATACATAGGACAGATGCAGAATTGCCAACATATTTAGCTCAGACAGTTATCGCTCTGCTAAACCCTACAGTTTAATGCTGATACTTTTAGAGCTCTGGATTTAGAAGACAGGGCTTCAGGTAGGCATAAAGACACAGATGGAAGGTTCCCATTCTGAATAGCCCCTTCTAAAAAATAATAATTCCAGGTAATTTTAAACCTTCGTTTCAAGAGACATAAATAACCATGTTGGTGATCCTGAACTTCCATTTCCACCTATTTTTATTGCATTCATTTTTGCTGCAGTAACTTTCTAAATGAAGGCATGGAAAAATAGTTCTTATTCTGAAAAGTTTGGGTTGTTGGGGTTTTTTTTAATGACAGAATATGTAATGATGTCCTTCAATATTTCAAGGAATTTGTATCACTTATCTTTGATCCAAAAGATCAGTGAAAAATTCTGACAATTCAGTATTCAAAACAATTTCCTTTCTATTTTTTACATATTTGCAAAATCAATTCTATTTTAATGATTTTTAACATAAAATATACCTAGTGACTTAAAAAGTAAAAAGTACCAATTCCAGTACTCCTCAGAGCTTAAAACATTGTCTCTGAATTGTTCTTTTTGTCTAGACAACCTAGACAGTCATAAATTACAACCTAATGTCTGAGAAGCTTGTTAAAAAATAGATTATGACAGAAATAAACTAGAAATCATACATTAAGTTTCAAAATGAGATTCAGCACAACTAGAGAAAAATATCAGCTGTTTCTACTGATCCTTTATCATTATTTACAATAGCACCTACAAACCAGCGGAATTAGACAGATTAAAATAGTCATTCTCATCTGCAATTTTCAAAGCATATATATTACCAGAGTAATTGCTGGATTATTTAGAAAATTTGAGAATTATTTATTCTTCCTACCATATTAAATTGTATTTATTGTATACACTAATTTTCTGTAGTAATATTTGCATAGTAAATTATGCTTTACTCTGTGGGAGGTAGATTTGCAAATTAGATAATCATACCCTTTATTAAAAAGGTGTTTTGAGCAACGCTTTTGAAACGCTATTTTAAAATATCTCTAACTCAAGTGCAACCCACAACTGAATTGTGGATACTGGATATATTTGTTATGCACTAGTTCAGTTTTTAGGGAATTATTATTTGCAAGCATACCATACTCCAGTGCAACCACAATGAAAGCAAGAGTTCAAGATGCAAAACTCAGTCCTGCTGTCATTGCTCTGATGATTACATAGCACTACAAGCCACAGTAACATATGACCTCACTCTTATAATGTGAACATAAACTGTATTTTTACCTCTCATAAATATTAGTACAAGACTGAATAATAATAAATCACATCACGAAGTACAATTCTGTCTCTAAGAATAACCAGCTTTACCTCAGCTCTATTTTTCTTCCTGGTTATTTGCAATCTTCCTAGTTATTTTCCTAGGCTCATGGATATTTTTATTTCTTTCTAACCAAATTCCCAATGAAACTTACTTTCATCTGTTACTGTATACTAAACATTCACACTAAAAAACCACTTACCTAAGCAGCCTGGTTTACAAAGCATCCACAGATTGCAACAGTCTCAAAAAATGAGATGTTGGTTTTCATAAGTTTTTTTAAAGTAGCACATTTACTAGATGCATAAGTTTGAGAATCCAAGTGGGAGGATTCAAAAAGTAATTTTAGTACAGAATTTAAGAACAACATCTGTAGCTCTATTTGTGGGAGTAGCCAGAAAGATACTGAACCCATCATCTCTGTTCAACTTACATTTAAATTTATACCTCTCAGTCTTTTTATCAGTCTTTTCTACTTAAATGAGATTCTGTCCTGTGACAGTGATGAAACACAGTCAACATCACTAAGTAAAAACATCCACTTCTACGACTCTCTATAGAAGGCATAGCTTCCCGTGTTTTCAAGCTTGTCATAAAAAAGATGGACCCAGTAGAGTCACATGGCTCTGGTGACAAGTCCCGTCAGCCTAACAGGATGAATCATATTCACCAAATCCCAAAATAGAACAGATAGAGAATGAATTATGAGTCTTACAGTTTCAATTCTAGAAGAGAAGACCTTTCAATAGCAGTGTCAATCTCCTGCATGTTTATCATTAGCAGACCATGAAGGTTACCTGGCCACCTCCGACAAAAACTTGCATGGAGTTTCTTATGAACTATTTCAGCCTGAAATCATCACTTTCTGTACAAGGCATCTGCAAAAGGCTCACCATTTATAGGATATTCCATCCAAAACAGTTGTTTCCATCAAAAGCAGAGAAGTTTTCAACATTCAAACTTTTACATCACTATATCTAAAATTCATAGTGTCTTCATGTTTTTGGAAGCATGGTTTGACAAGCAAGTGGCCTTTTGTCACCAGTATGCTTTTCACTTTTTACAGGAAAAAATTTGTAAATCCAGCCAATTCTACTATTAGTGAAAAGTTTCTTGTTAACTGTTGAAAGCTCTAACGATTCCTTGTTCACGGGGCATTTATTCCAGGGATAAAACTGTAAAACTCACAGGAATACCAGGAGGATGAAATCAGAATAAGGTCAGAAAAAAAAAAAAAAAAAAAAAAAAAAAAACCACAAGGGAAGAGGAAAATAACACAAGGAGAAATAGCTAGTGGCGGAACTAGGTCAGACCCAAACACCGTGCAATCAATTAATTTTCAAAGCCTAAACCACAAGACAGCTCTAAGTCCTCAGTGGTTCTTTTCAATCGTATTCGTTGCCTGTGTCACTACATGCTAATCACCTGTGTTTTAACATGTCTTCTTAGTCTGACCTAAACAACTGATTGTTTTAAGTTTTTTAAAAGATTCTCTTCTTATGGTCACATATACAAAGTTTCCCTATTTTATCCACATTCCTGAGTGCAGAATTCTCTCAAAAATTAGATTTGATAAATCCAGTAGCAAAAAAAAAATTGATATACCAAGATTGTTTTCTGTTGATAATTCAAAGATAAACACTAATCAAACAGTAGAATATGTCTTATCGGGTAGAGTTACTAGCTTTTATGCCCACATGAGTTAGCACAACAGTAAAGACTAATGTCCCTTGTTACTCTTATTTCCAGACAGTGAATATCATCTGCTGGTCACACTGGAAGTTCACTGGCAAATAAAAATGCGTTACCTGAAACTTAAGCTGTACAAACTGAAGGGATAACAACATTCAGAAGGAAACTGTTTCTTAGGTTTTTCTTCCCCTCTCACAATCTCCTTTAAAAATCCACAAGAAATCTATTTCTGTTGTTACATAAGTGCAATTATATACTTTTATGCTTGCAAACAATGTCAAAGTTTTATGTTAGATATTTTTCAGTTTTTTGCTCTTTGGAAACAACTGTGATTCAGAGAGCTGTCAAAGACCACAAGACTATTATTATTATTATTATAGGGCAGACTGTCTTAAATGCTTGTAAGTTGTAACTCCCAGTATGATGTTTACTTTCTGTATGGATTTAGGGCCTCATACATTCTATCTCTAAAAATGGTAAGTAAAGCATTTTTTCCTCTTACCTCCATCTCTCCCTCTGGCCTACTTTCTAACCAATCTATATTAGTGAGAGCTGTTTTGGTTTTTTATCTGCTCTCTGAAAATTTAAAACTCTTAGCAACAGATAAAAGCAAAATTGGGTAAAGACCCACACAACTTCATTTGAGCCTTGATGGATAAACCAGGTCAATCAACTCAACAGCCATTACAACATACACTGCTGTAGCCAGAAGCTTAGATGAACATTAGCTAATAGTATATCACCCAAATGCAGCATAAATGTGTTCATTTTTAAGGTAATTAGGAAAATTCCATGCTAATTAATAAAATAAAAAATTCTCATAGGATCAACAGTGCTACACAGGTTCTAGGCACACATCCAAATTATCAAAACATTTTTTGTTAAACTTGATGCTGACCCTGCAAATCGACCTCATTATGCTAATCTTTTGTGTATTATTCAAAAGTCTACAGTTTACTTTTAGTCTTAGAGATAACATTGTATTTGTAGGTACTACAATAAGTAATGGAAAAATCTAGGCTATTAGCAGTTGGGAGGGCACTATTACTTTAGAATCCGGACAGCAGCATCAGTAAGATGATCTTTATCAAACACTATTTTGCTCCTTTCTAGAAAGCACAGCAGACACCCAACAGGAAAATCTTCCTAATCTCTGACCAGATTTATTATAAGCCACGCACATTACAATGACCATAGTTCAAAGCAGGAATCCTATCATCTTTCAGGATCAAAAACATAGGGCAAACATGCATGTCTTTCGTGGCTGTAATAACTGACCTGTCTCAGTAGAAATCTTACCTCTGCATAATAACCAATAGGACATTATTCACAGAGATACTTATTGTTGAATTTATCCCATAGCTGAAATCTTCACAGTGGAATTATAACATGAAAAATGCAATCCATATAAAAAAATAACCCTTCCAGAATACCCTACACCAACTCTTAATGAGCAATTCATTCCCTTTGTACTCTACATGAAACAATATATCTAAGAGAAGCAAAACCTGCTTATTTCATAAACTATCAACTATAATATAAAATAACACATACCAAATTTGAACTTGGATGGATTTTATTGTAAGTTTTCAACTACTACACTTTCCATTTTATGTTGCTAAAATCAATAGTCAACCTGTGTAACTAGGAAAATCAGTGCCTACCAAATATTGGAATGGGGGACTGGGAATTTATGCTCTGTGTCACCTCTGACTTGTCCTTAAACAACGGAAAGGAGATGCATCACCAGCTCTCTCCTGGGCAACATAGTTTCAAAGTAGCAAAGCATACAGAGCCATCAAAATCCTTTGGGGTAAGATGCAACAATGCACTTAGGCACTTAAAGTACTAAACTGCATATTAACAGTCAATATTTTCTTTACACACATGTAAAACAAATCATTTTTTATAACTAAAATGAATAATGCATATATTCTGCTTTAAGTCAATACTAATCCATGTGCTTAATTCAATTAAAAAAATTTTTCAAAACAAATTAAATGAAACCACCCACAGAATTTTCAGTCTGTCCCATGAGCTTTACAGAAGCTAGATGTGCTTCACTCAAATTTAGGTGTGCCATTCCCTACTGCATGGCAAAAAAATTATTACATTATGAAGATGAATAGCATACCATACTTCAGCTCTTTAATTCATTTTATTCCTCTTGTTATATGTCTTTCAAAGATAATAGGTCCATTCTGATTCAGCCTGTGTATAATGCTCCCCGGACTATTTTGCATCCCAGAATGTTTTGATCTGACTTACTTGATTTAAAATAATAATTCTATCAAAAATTATGCATTTATCTTAAAATGCATACACATTCACCTGCAAATCAAATAGAATTTTTGTCAATTAGAATGACATATTGAAAGTTATTGACTCAAAAAAATATATCTTTAATCAAGAAAATCTTGTAGTCGTAGAAAAATGCCAGCAGATATTTGGGTTGGGGACAGAAAGACTTGAGGAGTCCTAAGATTAAGGACTGTCCACCAGGAAATTCTTCATGGATTTAGAGACAAATACTGTCAGAGTTTCACTACTCATAAAATATATAATAATGTATTCAACATAAATATCTATTTAAAAGTATCTCACCACGTATACTCAGAAATACAGAAATTTACAGAATACTCTGTAAATGTGTAAACATATACCCCTGCTTGAATCTGCATGGCACTGCATTTGAACATACACTGTATGATGTAAGAAATAAGCGCTTATTTTACTATGCACTTTATTAACTACAAAATCAAAACCCTTGGAAGAATAATTAATGATTATTTGTTCAGCTTCTTAAAGACTCCAATTTTGTCCAGTTTTGGTTAAGGTGCCAAAACGTTGTTACTGAGCCATTAAGCAAACAACTGCTGCGTTAAAGATTCTCTGTTTATCATTCAGTAACATACCAGCACAAAAAGCTGCCACTAAGTACAGTCTAGACAGAAATACCCACATGCATTTCCCAGCAAACAACCCACCAGTCTCAGAAGTGAATTATGCAAAAGATAAAAAAGGAAGAGGCATAAAAATTCAGAGAGGGTAAAGAAAGTCTCAAGGAGCTGGCAATCTATGTGGACTTTTTTCTTGCTACTGTTGAATACATGTTCAAGGAGGGAATATAACAAGAACTTTGCAGACACGACCCCTATGCAACTGTTGCATTCATTTAGATCATTCACCAATCTGGAGTTTCCTCCTTGAACATATGCAAGCTCTTCCCTTTCAAAATTTCATTTTTACATCACATTAACTACTTTGCAGATATCTATTATGCACAAACACATACTACTTTCTACATACTTTTAATTTTATTTTACCAATATCTCAACTTTTTACCAAGCAAAGATGTTCCACTTCTCTACTAAGGTGCATGTTTATGCTGAGGATTTAACATAAGCTTTCAAATGCTTCTGTCTGGTATTGCTTTATCTTCTAAAAAAAATATTAAAATTTAAAAAAAACTATTTTTAAAAACGTATTTCCACATTGTGGCAAATTTTCCAGAACGTCTGTCCAATCTTCTTATGCAAGAAGGTCGTTCTTTTTTCTCACACAGTACTTAAAATATTACAGAGCTTTGACATTTTCTTCACATAGAAATAATTTATCCTTGCCGTATCTATTAATGATCAATATACACCCTGGCCATTTCAAGCATCCTAAACTATCTAAACTTTTAAATCCAATATTATCTAGAGCTGTTTGAACGATGACAGTTACTGATTTTGATTCACATTTCCCTTGACAATTGCATTATCACCAGCTGTAAACACTGTACTGCACAACTAGAACTGGTTAATACTCGGAGAAATACCAAGAAAACCTGAAATGCCTGACTCCCTGGTACCATTAAAAGGTATTTAGATGTGGGATAGAGGCAGAGTTTACAGGATTATTAAGGAAATACTGTATCAATCTTTTGAAACCAGCCCAGTGACCTATGCAACTATGACCCAGTTGCCTATACTTTTTTTAATGACACAGGTAAAGTCAGTTCTCATGGAAAGGCCACCTTTTTGTGGATGATATCTTTGCAAATATGTCAAGAAAACAGTACAAATACCTGGAAGATGGAACAAGATTCCCACTCCTAAATACATTCTTTATATCCAGTAAGGAGGGAAGAGAGAACTTCTAAGGAGTTAAAGCTCAAAAATTAGTGTCATTCACAGGGCTTACTACAAGAATATCACTTTCTATAAGACAAGAAAAGCCATCTCACAGTCTGTCAGGCAGAACATTAGCTGGAACCCCTTCCAGCTCACACAACTCACCAACTAGCAGACTGACGGCAGCACAAAAGCAGACTGCACACAATCACTGTTTTACAAGACCCTCACACCAAGGCAGAGAGAGCCATAAAACTCTTTTCTAAACAGTATTTAAAAAGACCAAGACAAAAAAGACAGAGAGGAAGGACACCTGAAGTTACTAATCATACTGCAGGAAACCACAATGTTATTTCCTTCCTCCAGCTATTACAGATACTATTCGGTAAGAAAAAAACTGACTGGAGGTGTCAGTGTCATTCATGCATCACTACAGCTCCATCACACATCTCTACAGGCTGTCAAAGAGCAAATTTTCAGCAATTACTGAAAAATAATCAAAACCACAGGAAATGCAGCCTGAACTCTGGCCTTGTGCAGCCACACAGCCAATTTGACAGTGCTACTTTATATAACATATGTCCAAAGGGCTTAAAATAAGCATTTGCACTTTCATGTGTTCTTAACTCGACACACACAGATTTATGAACCTTTCTGGCTTTTCGGGTTTTCACATTTGCAGCTACATATCAGCCTAATTAAAATTCAAACAACTACTTTGTTACTACTTTGCATGTACTAGTGAAGTACATTCTGCTATAAAGCCATCAGAGAAAATATTTAAAATGCTGACTGAGCTCCAGAGGACGTAGCAGAATATGCCACTGTGTAACCTTGTGATGTTCAGCTACCCAGGGTAATGCAGCAACCCTGAAGCTGCTGGGGCCATTGCGCATTGAACAGCCAGCCCTTCTAGTTTTCATCAGGCATGAACTAGCAGCAAATAAGAATTCCCACCTCAAAACAGTCTGCCTTTGCTCCATGTATCACTTCATTTATCTTTCAAGGACTTTCTTAGGGTATTTCAGTAGAGTTGGTGTATTTGGTGAAGGCAAATAATCTGTTTCCAGTCCTTAAGACTGAGTTCCAAGGTTATTATTAAGAGTTCCAAAAATTTTATAGTAAATGGGGAAAAAAAAAACCAAAATGAAAACAACAAAACCCAGCCACCAAAACTCACAAACTATGCAATTGTATAAGGGCATTGCTTTGAACAGAATGTGCAAAATGCAAATAGATAAAGCCATTGTGCAATAATAGCAACTCTCCCTTTTAATAGGAATAGTACTAAAAAGGGTAATATTCAGAAGCTAAATCACAGCAAACTGGCAGAAAACGCACCAAACCAATTATAGGATTGCACGTTGCATATCTGACCTTCTTACATGAGAGTGCTTGTGTTACAGCTGTATCTCAGATAAGATTTTGCAGCATAATATCCGCTGCTTTTTATGTAGTAGTCTTGAAATAATTAGAGGCTTAAACAGTTACTGGGATATAGAGTTAGAAGCTAAAGCTGATTTCATGGGATTTTTCAGGTCTTTTCCACTAATTTTATACCAGAATTTGACTTCCTACATCTGTTACACCAAAAAAAGAACCAACCACACACCAACCAAACAGACAATAAACTCTCACAACCACCACCATCCACTATCATACGTGTTTCTGTAAACATTTAGGGGTTGTTTGCTTGCTTTTAACAGACAAACTACATATTTGACTGGAGAAACTACAAGTGGTGTTTTGTTTGTTAAATTACACAAATTGTACAGCTTTAGGTTAAGTTTTTGCATTTTAAGTCTTATAATATAACTCTGTGGATTCTAAATCTCTAATAGTAAGCATGCAACAAAGTAGAATTATTGGTAGGTGCATCCAGAGAACAAGCTTATAATAATATTACACTTTTAAATATTAAATAAGTGGGTATGATTGAAAAGAGAAACTCTTTCACATTTATGAAAGTACGTTTTGTAGATAGAAAGAGCTTTACATTCCTTTTTGGTAGTAATAGTGCTTCATTAAGCTAAAACTCAAAAAAAAAAAAAAGCACAAGATTCGATAATGAACATTTCTGTAAGATCAGAATAATACATTCCTGTATATATTTCAAATTCCAAATATATGCTGCAACCATAAGATACAATCTAAGTACTGTGAATAATAAGATTTCCTCGATTGGATATATTATGATTACACTATTTAGCCTGTGATGCCTTGCAAGAATCACACATTTTGTTTACTTTCTTAAAACTACCTGCAATGCAGATGACAACACAAACATGCAAAGTTGTATTATTACGTCTACTAGTACTGCACACAATTTTCACCTGATATAAAGGCATATTTATGTTGCTGCTTTACATCCATGGAGATATGACCCACCATTTGTCATGGTCTGAATGTTTCACATTCATATAAAATTATTCACTTTCCACCTCGAAAGATAGTTCTGCTGGTTTGTGGGATTAAGTCCAAGGATCACAATCAGTGCTGATGGATGTGGCTACGCATCTACATTTAGGCTCAGGATTTATACAAGGTTTAAAAGAAATAAAAATTGAATCTGATATACATACAATTATATGTTATTTATTACATAAAACTACATACAAATGCAGTAAAACACACTATGTTCTTATTTACATTGCTTCTATAGAGAAGCATTTTACTGGGAAAGAATGATTCCTTGAATAAAATCCTGCCTGATCCATGCCTATGAAGATTTCCTCTACCCTTGTCTGAAGTATGTATGTAAAGTAGGGTAAGTAATGTGTAACTATTCATAAATTTATTACCAAATCTTAACTTTAATTATTAAAATCAATTATCTTACTGAATGTCTGCTAAATGGAGTTCTCTGAACATGAGATTACATAAGATTCAGTGCCATCTTTGCCATTAAATATGAACATTCATTTTGGCAACACAACACAAAGGCAATTAAAATGGTCTTGGACGTGCAGCTAGAAAGCCTTGCCAGAGACCTGACAGTCTTTTTTGATTTTTTTAGAAGGAGCCAATGGAAACATAAGCACAGAAAGGAACCACAGCAACTATTAAAAAAAAAAATATATATATAAAAGCCTGTACAAGCAGACAACACTGACTTGATTCATCAGAGAGTTTTTCTCACAGAAGCAACCAGGGTACAGCAGTTTAGGCCAGTGTCCATGCCCACTGTTCAGGATGACACACTTCTGTAGACCCATCCATCTAGAATTTGACTGCCAAAATGGAAATTTCTTGTGTAAATAGTGGACAATCATACTTCCTTGTAACCTTGTCTGTGCCAGGTGACCATCCTTCTCTACCACCCTCCCCTCATTCATCTCTTCCTGCATAGACACCTGTTTAGCTCCCATTGTTTCATCTACTTTTTCAAAAGATACCAAAAAAGGGCAAAGAAAAACCTTGTGCTGCTTTGGCAGCACAAGAAACAAGGTGCAAGTCTTACCCTCTGGCATTATTTTCTATCCCCTCACACAACAGTAGGATCTAGGGACCACCAAAGAATGGAACATCACTGATATATGTAGCTCTGGGTCATGGAGCCTACACCAGTCCAGCACTGATCTGCAGAGCCTTTCCTACTCTTCAAACCACGCCCTGCTGCAGGAGACAACTTACTCTTCAAAAGGAAAAAAAATGGAAAAAAGTTATCAAATTCCTTTCCCAGTTTACAAAAAGAATTCTTAAGGGTATACTAAGGTTTTGGACTCTTCTCTCATCACTATAACTTATTATTTATAATGCAATTCACAGCTCAGTGGAAAGTTCAAACCTTAGGATCACACAGTACCCTGCCTTGTTAAAAACAAAAAAATAAAAAGGAGAAAAAAAAAATATCGGGGAGGATTTTTCAGATCTTTAGATCACTATGTTATCCTTCACTTTCTCGAGTCCAAAGTTCTGAGGGCTCAAGAAAAAGACATTGTTTTTATCAGTCCTTTTTAATGATGTAAAGCAGTTCTTCTATTCCTCAGAGCATCATGGAGTTAAAGTATGTGAGTTTACCAACTGCCATAAAAAACAAGAGAAAAAGAAACATCTTATGCTAGACTGTATAGAATCATTGAATGGTTTGGGCTGGAAGGGATCTTTACAGGTCATCCCCCCTTTAAAGGTCCAACCTCCCCTGCAACAAGCAGGGCCATCTTCAACTAGATCAGGTTGCTCAGAGCCCCGTTCAACCTGACCTTGAACATTTCCAGGGACTGGGCACCTCCACATCTCTGGGCGACCTGTTCCACAGTTTCACCACACACATTCTAAAAAAAAAATCTAGTCTAAATCTACCCTCTTTTAGTTTAGAGCCATTACCTCTTGTCCTATCACAACTGGCCCTGCAAAAAAGTTTGTCCCCATCTTTTTTATAAGCCTCCTTTAAGTACTGAAAGGCAGTAACATCTCCCTGGAGCATTCTTTTCTCCAGGCTGAGCAACCCCAACCCTCTCAGCCTGCCTCTGATCATCTTCATGGGCTTCTGGATGCACTGCAATAGCTCCATGTCTTTCCTGCATAAAGAGCTTCAGAGCTGGACGCAGGACTCCAGCTGGGGTGTCCCCCAGCCTGCTGGCCATACTTCTTTTGATGCAGCCCAGGATACGGTTGGCTTTCAGGGTTGCAAGTCCACATTGACAGCTCATGTCCAGCCTCTCATCCACCTGTATCCCCAAGCCTTTCTCAGCAGGGCTAGTCTCGATCAGCCTGTATTGATACCGGAGGTTGCCCCAACCCAGGTGCAAGACCCTGCACTTGCCCTTGTTGAACCTTATGAGGCTCACAAGGGCCCACTTCTCCAGTTTGTCCAGGTCCCTCTGAATGACATCCCATCCCTCATTCAGGGAGATCAACCGCACCACTCAGACCAAACAAATGCACAAAACATTTAAATGGAATTTGATTCCATTTAAAATGCCATTTTGTGATGACACCTTTCTTGTCAGAAAGAATCCCGTATCAAATTTAATAGCAAAAGATGTCTCTACATCGTTACAAAAAAAAAAATCTCAAGCCTAAAAGCAAGCTTTAATGTAGTTCCAAATATAAATGAATTCTTTATTGAAAACTCAAACACCTTACAGTACATAGATTTGCAGAACTAAGAAATAAAGAAGATGGTTTTGCTCAGTAAAGTGATTTGACAAGCATGGACAGCTTCCAAAAGAAGTGAAGAAAGTAGAACGTGGACAGTTTTGAAATGTGAACACATGAGAACTGATAATGCTTGTTAAAGTGTTTGCTAATGTAGCCTATCGTCATCCAAATTTTGTCAGTATGACATTTTCAAAATCTGGTGTTCTCCTCCAATGCTGAGGGGATCTACATGACCCTCCAAAGAAAAGCTTGTGTTGTAAATGTGAACAGAAGAAAATAAAACTCATTAAGCAATTCTCATAATTGATTTGTCAGTGGTGGTGTTGTAATGGGATAAGTATCTGATTACCCATTACTGATAAGTAATCAGTAGTTTTCAAAGTATTCTATCAACATATATATTCCATTCAACTGTTAAATTTTGCCAGGTGAATTATTACACAAACCTAGGGCAAGAAAGCACATGTGAATAAGCTGTGCTAATAAAACATCAGCTACATCACCAGGAGCCAAATTTTGAAGGATATTGGAGAAAAACAGGGGATTGCATCAGGAATTCTCAGGAATGCAAGTTCAGGATGATAGCTGAGGTCTATTAGCTGTGTTTTGGACTATTATTGGTGCTTGGTTTCAGACCTTGCCCTTGATACCTGGCTGTAGTTCAGGCGCCACACTACTGTTGGCATTAATGTGCATCACGATCCCATTACAACTGGAAAATAGCCTTAAAGACATGCAGGGATTTTTTTTAACTGTCTCAAGAACTCTGCTAGAACCTTTTTTCAAATTATCATATGTCTCCTGTAATATTTTCTACACCCTTCTTATATAATGCAATAGTAACATTGTAGAGACACAGACAATAGAAGAAAAGCATTTTCCTTTACTCTTATTTACAGTCAACTTTGCTTTAAGGATTTATTACAATCTTATGGCTCCCTCCATGTTTATATCTCCAAATGACTTCAAATAAGCTGATCCTAGAAGCCTTTAGTCCTTAAAATTAAAACAAGGATATGCTGTGTGGGTTTTCTTTTGTTTCCTTTTTTTCCCCCCAAGCTCATGGAAAAAGCAGAATAAATATTGCTTCACAAAACTTGAAGTAAAAACAGCATCAACCAGCAAGCATAGAAAATGGATATGAAGTTTACACTGTATTCCTCAAAGACAAGAATGTTCAGGAGTTTTATACAGTGCAAGAGACTGTAGACTTAAGATCCAAACTTACTGAATGATAATAAATTCATTAAATAGATTTTTCTGGCCTCACAGGCAAGTAGCACTGCAAACACTCCCAACACATTTTTATTGTTAAAAAGATTCACTTAAAACACAGTAGCATGAATTAATTCATCAGGATCGTTGCTATTATAATGAATCATTAATATCCTAGTGAAAAATTTATTATTATGAATAATACATTCAAAACGATGAGCGAGAAAATGAAGCATTACTCTGCAATGTATCAGAGAGAATCAAAGTGATGTCATGGAAGTTGGCAAGATAAAAAACATTTTTGTTCTAAGTCTTTCTAGATGTCTTTCCAGACGCTTTAACTTTATTTTATTTTCTCATCAAACAGTTGTACTTTAGCTGAAGGAAAAAAATATATATTTTAAGCAACATTCTTCCCTTTGTCTAAATAAATTGTCAAAGTGCACCCAATTACTTCGGTCACAAAACCAGTTCTGCCCAGAAAGGCACATCTTTGTATTTAAAACATTTACTTGAGCATATATGATTGTGAAACAAAACCCCTCCGATGCAACAAACAGCAAAGTTAATTTTTCAAACTCCTGTATCTACTGCATATATAGCAGAGTTATAGTAGGCTTAGATAACAAACTGATTAGAGGAGATAATTTTCCTACTTGCACTATGACTCTGCTCAGTTAGGAATTAGAACGACTTAAAGTAAGATTCATCTTAACATAAATGCCACAGAATAAAAACTTATCCCAAATAGAGTAATTGCTCTCTTTCCTGTGGAATTAAAATCAGAGTAATTAAATGTTTCTTTGAAATGCAGAACACAAAAATGGCACTGCAGCTTACTACAATAGAATTCAGACAACCAAAATAACAAGCATATTACTGAGGTGGACTTCTGCAGCTAACTAGTTTTAAAGTGAGCCCAAAACAGAAAGCACAGGCAGAGGGCCATGACAAAGGAAAAATTAAACTTTGAAGAGTAATTAAATATTCCTTATACTATTGATAGATTTGATTTCTCCATTCTCCTAGACACATTTGTGTACATACTTGCTTCATACATGAGACTTAAAACACTCAGCAGTACCTTAGAATTTGATGTAGACTCCAAAAAGCAAAGCCTGTTGCCAAATCCTTCTGCAGCAAGACACAATTTCTGTTGCTCCTTGTGAACAGTTGCAGTGCACTGCAGAACCACTTCATCATCCTATCAAGCAAAGAGAAACAGAACAGTGGTTATGCTTCTGAACAAGCAGACGTAAATTACTCCACTAAATGAAGGAGTATTTAATTCTGAAAAGAACAGGAGATTAAGTAGGGTTTAATCAGACAGTTTAAAAATTAATCCATGTTACCCTTTTTTAATTGTTGCTGTTGCCAGCAAACCCTAGCCTTAGGTGGAGGTAATGTAAATGCTTTCTCATTGCTAAACTCAGCAACAGTTATCCCTGAACGCAAGCAGAATCAAATCGCAGCATGATTTTTGCTGAATTGGGAATGTGGGCAAATCAACTAAAATTCTTATAACTACATATGCACTCTTCCTGTTTGCCTATCCTTGTAACAAAAATTAGTATGCCTGAAATACAAATGTTATGCGAATAAATCATGGTAGTAATACAGTCAAAGATCTTGTCAACAAACTTGAAAGAATGAAGCAGACCCTTATCTAAATCCTAGTTCTTCAAAGTAAGATGCCGATGAGCTAGAGAATCCCTTTGCAGAAATACACTTTAAGTTAGAAAGAAAGCTTTATTGTAAAGAATCTATTTTCTAGCAAAGATTTTCTGCTTAAGAATAGAAAAAAAAATAGTATCGCCCTGTGCATTCTGCCCATTTATTTATGAAACAAAATTGAGTTTCTAATAATAAATTTCACAGGAATGGTTATGAAGAGGTCATATTTAACACTATAAATAAAATGCAATACAATAATAAAACTACAGGGTGAAGCTTGCAACTGGAAGCAGAAGAGGATGAGACTACCAAAACGCAGGCGTTAAGGGAAGCACGTTTTCCGAAAAGGTTGTTCTTATGGGCACTTTTTTACATAGGGACATTCAGCAAAGTTCATCAAATTAAGTAAGTAAATGCCTGAATTTAAATTGAACTGAGTCATTTGAAACCACTTGTAAACACCTATCCCGAATTAAGCTGGCCTTTTATGTGGTTTAATTTACTTCATTCTAGTAATTAACCTAAGCTAAATTAAAGCATTTTTAATTCTGAAAAGAACAGGAGATTAAATAGAGTTATTTAATAGACCAGACACTTTAAAATTAGTCCGTGTTACCCTTATTTAATTGTCCCCATGTAGCAAACCCTATCCTTAAGTAAATGAAGTGCCCCAGCTGTATATCACTGATGATCGGCACAGTCAACTGCAGAGGCAAAGAGTAGTAACTGCTTCTAGTCAGACATTAACTCCAGAAAAATTTAATACATACTGCACATATTTTATAATTTAATACATACTGCACATATAAAATATGTGCAGGTAAAAATGTACAATTGTAATTAACAAATTGAAAACCCTAATGCCAAAATCAAGAATCTAGAGGACCACATAGAGAGCTAAGAGCTTTGCTGTGCACTCTTTGTAAAATTAGCATCTATTTAAAATCCAGAGCATTTGGGGGGTGGGGAGGGAGGTGGTGTTGGTTGCATGTTTGGGGTTTTTTTAAAGAAAAAATTAGTATTTGCTAATCTTAATTACGCTTGATTCAAATAAAAGTTTATTTTCAGGTTAAAACTAGTGATGTTAGATTGCAGCTGCATAAACACACTTTCCTTCGTCTTTCTGTTTCTGGCCCTTCTTCCTAAACTACCATGGCAGCAACGCTGTCACCAACATACATTGTGCTAGAGTTATCTCCAAAAAGGTCACTAGAGAAGATGTTAACATTGTACCTCCATAGCCAGAGGCAAACATAGTAAGGCTACTTTCTACTGAAATGAAGCACCAATGGAATTTTTTACTGCCCCGTTTTCTACCATTGAACATTATACTTTTAGAGAAGTGTTCTACATAGCCCATCTACAAAAATCATTCTATGATGACAGCAGCAAAAATACAAGTTGGTTTGGGGCAAGTGCCTGACATACTTAATTTTAATTAATGATCTAACACATGATATCCTTCCCTGCAAACCAATTATGCACAATCACCAAGCCATGTATAATGTAGATGCTGACTGTTGGAGGATTAAGAACAGCAATATATCAACTGCTACATCTCCTGAGAAACAACTTTCTCAATTCATTTTGCAATCATTATCTCTTTTGCTGTACAGTGTAGAGTACACAGCTTACTTTGCTAAACACATAGCTCAGAAATAAAGACTGACTCCTTAAAAAATGCTTACTAATTAATGAAAATCAACAACCCTCCTACGCCCTTTTGAAAAGTTAACTCCTGGGATGGCAGGACATGCTTATCAAAACAACAGAGCAAATCACAACCCTGTTTTACTACATTTTCTTTGTTTGTGTAGATGGTTACAAAAAATGTTTTCTGAATTCAGGGCAAAGAGTTGTAGTTTTGTGGAAATTCTTGCTCTAGTCAAGGTGGGATTGATAAAATTGGCACAGAAGCTTAAGAAAGATGTGGCACCATTATCAGATCGAGTGAAAGTTGATTACAGGTAACGAATGATGTGTTGTATATACCCAGCTCTAAGTTACTTTGCATTTCTGTGCACAACACTAGAGAAGAATCTAATATAAACTCTACCACAGATTCAGTATTCCAACATTTACGTGTCAGAAGATTCCTATAGATATGCAATTTGATTGTGTTGCAGAATTATATTAAAATACAGAATTCCATTCCCTTTCTTAAGAGAAGACTGATAAGTAGGTAAGACTCTCAGCACTGTCTTTCAACAGCTATTTTCAAATCAGCAAATGCTAGCTAGTTCCAGTATCAGGAGAACTAAAAATCTTAATTTCCTTACTTGAAGTCACACTGACAAAGAGACTTTCATTGAAGGTCACTTTGCTCTTGTACAAAGAAACCTAGAGTGTGCATCATATTAAATTCTATCAAATAAAAATACTATTCAGATATTCTTAAATCTTGAATTACAAGATGTCTCAAACTGGTTCATCTTCTCCTATTACCTTCTGAGCATTTTCACATCCATATATTATGCGGATGAAGCTTTAGACCATAATTTTTTCTGTCAGTCACTGTCAGATTAGAACTGATGAAAGTAATTTATGTTTCAAAGGGTTATAACTGTAGCCTTCAAAAGTTAAGCAAATACATCATTATGTATCCAGATACACTCCTATCCCCCTGCTTCCCTAACTCTCCACTCACAAAAGACCAGAAATTCAGGGGTAGAGGCAACACAAAGGTGCTGACTCAAGTATTCATGTCATAAACATCTCTGTCAAATGTTCAGTTGCTTAATAATACAGTAAACGAAACATATGAAAATTAAAGAGATTCTAAGAAGCCAACTTCAAGCACAGATGTTTAATTCTAAAATGTAATCACTTGTAGGAACTTTTGATCCACTTGGAATCAAAACTCTTGGAACAAACTGCATTTTAAATAAACGTAGAAATACTCATCTACACATTGACAATATTAAGTGAATAGCCAAAAGAAGAAAACTTAGTCCACAACACAGTTATAAGTCTTTGTAATTGATTAAGGTAATGTGTTAATAAACAATAGTATGTGTCTGTCATATTCAGTGAAATGAGTTTAGTATCTACTTGACCTAATTAAAATCTTATTTAAGAAAAAAAGCACCTGTATTCTGCCATAACAAAAGTACTCGATTTAAACTTCATATTCAAAATAACTACAACAGGCAGATTTTACAGACTACGGTATAGTTTTGAAAAAACTCCAGCACAGTTTGGAAGGAAGGCCAATATCTCAGACATTTCCAAGCCAGATATTTTTGTTATTCTTGTTTTGGTGAATAATTACCATTTTGATACACATCTGCCAGTTTCCTCCATAAAAAATGGAACATTTTAGTATTTCCATCCCAATCACCTGTCACCCTAGCAGCTTTCATTAGTAAGCTCAGAGATGCTGCCTTGTCTTCTGTTTTTTTCACTTTCTGGATACAGAAAAAGGTATCAAGAGAGTAAGAGAAAGTAGATGCCAAAAACCACGCAAATGCTGTGCACACAGTGGCGCTGCTGCTTATTACCAAATGCACAAGGCAAGCAGTCACCACAACAACAATGGAGCACAGGCTCAGACACACCTGCATTTACTGCAAGTAAGAGTGAATCCAACTTGAGAAGCTGTTTATTTAGTTTAGACACTTTAGTGGATGATTCTTCCGTTCTCATTCATCCTTCAGTTCACAGTCTGATCCTCTTCACAACACTCTTGGGAATTTGGAAATACAGTTACCCCCATTCCACAAATGAGGAGGTAAGAAGCAAAGATGATGCTGCCTACCCACAAACAGAGCATGCCTACGGGGTAGCAGAGATGGTACTCAGATTGCTGAACTGATGACCCGAGCCAGAAAGCTATTCTCCTCCCCGAGTTTGCAAAGGAAAGTGATGAAGACAACGTGCAGCCAAGGCTAATGTAACTAGCCATATACAGTGTTAACAGTATGGCCAAGTACCATCTTGGAGTAATCCATTAATCTCAATAAATCCTTACGTGTCAACCAGTACACACATTCATAGTTTTAAAGATACCATATCTTGCAGCAAAAAGACATTCTGCTCTGTGTTACGTCAGATGCCTGCACTGACTGAAACAGCACGAATGTCTGATAAGCACACTGCTACATTTATCATTTTGATTCTTCAAGAAGCACACTGCAAAAAAACAGGTCAATGTTACCAATGCCAAAAAGCACTATTTATTTTTTTAACATCCAATTTTGAAAAGCAAGGACAGCTATTGAACAAAGAGCAGCACACAACAGATTTTTAATTATATCTATTCATTATGGGCTCCTTAATTATTTTCATGAAATTTTTATACTTAAAGAAACTAAAGAAATAACTAAATTATTAACCAGAGGACCCAGTAATTAAAAAAAAAAAAAGCCCCCAAAATCTTTAACAGCACCATAACAGAGTTTCTACAGCTAAAAATTATTCCTAAAACCAAAATGCTGCTAGCAATAGCATAGACTGTCAAACTGCATGCTCAGAACTGCATTCCAGAACATCAGATTAATGAGGGAAGAGTATGGGTTTGTTGTCAAGGTACAATATTCAAACAGCAAGTTCTCAAAGCTCCTTAATAGCACTTACTTTCATCTACAGCGATTATTTGACTTTTCCGTGAAATCCATTCAAATCTCCTAAAATTACCTGAAATATATACTAGCCTGTCAATAAAAAGGTTAGTTTCTCACGTAACGAATGATGTGGGCACATTATGTTCCAACATGAATGTTCTGATTAGGTACATTTTTCCAAGATCAGCAATTTCTGATTGAACAAAACATATTGACTAAACATAACATATAGATACACACGCACATTTCTTTTGCTACTTTGTCCTGTTAAACCCTGAAAACTGGTATCACCTGTGTGAAGTCAGTTTTGACTAATTCTTAACTTCCTCAATATGTTAATTAAAAGGACAAAAACTGGCTGATTGATTTGACACAGTTAGGCATCATCTACAATACTATAGCTATTAGCACCTCCTCAGTATAGACATACCTGTGCTTTTGAGGGTAGAATATCTGCATCGTGGCATTTTTCTGGAAATCTGCTTGTTGGTGTTTTGTTTGAGTTTGGTTTGTTTGTTTGTTCTTAATAGTCTTTGTAGGTGGGGGTTTTTTGGATTTTTTTCATGTGTCTCTGTGTTTCATGTGTGTCATGTGTGTCTGTGTCTGTGTGTTTCCCTGTTTTACAACCTATGCCATGAGTCTTTTATTTTAACCATGGAAGAAAAGCACAATTTTGGAGCTTCTAATATTGCTAAAAATCTCCACAGGAAGATAAAATAGCAATATACTACAAGTAATACATTTGTTTAGAAACATTGTCTGTGCTTCAGCCCAAGGTGCTTCAACTCCACAAAAATGGGATTATTTAGGGCCACAAAAATGATTAGGGGGTTGGAGCATCTCTGCTATGAGGACAGGCTGGCGTTGTTCAGCCTGGAGAAGAGGAGGCTCTGGGGAGATCT